>MINK01172804.1:0-29077 GCA_001735545.1 Phormia regina
ATCTTATATCGAGTCAATTCTAAATCTAAATTTAGACAAAAAAAAAAAAAAAAAAATGATCTATAAACAAACACAGCATGAGAATTTTAAGATTTCAATTTGCAAGGGAACTGAAAATCTCTATCATTCTTTACATTAGAAACAGAAAAAATGCATGAATGCAATAACGCATTTTTTTAATGGCAGAGATATTTTTTTCTTAAATTTTATTAACAATTTTATTTTGCTTTAGTTTTACATGATGTCGTTTATGTATTTTTTGTTCGATGCTACAATGTATTTCAAAAATGTCTTTATGAATTTATGTGTCGCCATTTTCTGATGCATCGTCGCTTTTTAATGAAAAACAAAATTATTATTTTTTTCCGTCTTCAATGTATATTTAAACCAAATTATATCGTATGTAGTTAACGCATTTCTTTGAAATAAAAATAAAAATTATTATTATTATTATTTTGTGATATTTTTATATGTTGTTTTAACACAGTTTTGCACTTAATGTTTTATAGGAAATTGTTGGTTATTTTTAAATTTTATTAATTTATTTTGATGTTTTTAGATGTGGGTGTTTGTTAAAAGATAATTGTTTAGTTGAAATATTCACGTGAATGAAATTAATAAAATTGTTATTAGATATAGAATAATTCTTTGGAGGATTTAAAGGATTAAAAAAAGTATTCAAAAAATATTGCTTTGATGATGAAGTTTACATATTATTTTTTCTTAGAATTTTTTATTAATCTTTTTGTTACTAAAGCTTCTTTGAAATTTGTTGATATTTTGTACAAATCCATATTGGTTTTCTAAAAATCTTGAAAAGTTCTATTACTTTTGGTAAATTTTAAACTGTGGTGAATTTCTATAAAAACTCACCACATCTCAAAAATCATCTCAAAATATTGAAAACTTTCAAATAAAAATACTATAATTAAAAACTGATAAAATTACTATCCAGATAATAAAATAAAATTGATTTTAATTCTGTATAATGTTGCCTTTATTACGATCACTAAAAAGATAATAATTTTGTCTAATTGTTTTTAAATATGAATAAAAGTATACTTTTGGGCGATTTTAAATTAATTAATGTTTAATATTTACTTTTAATTTCCATAAAATTAACCATTTATATGTTTCTTTTCGAACTCAACTAAAATACATTAAAGTTCTGTAAGCACCACTTTTTAAATTGTGCGCTAATAAAAAACAAATAATTGAAAATTCTTTAAATGATGAATGATATTATTATTCTCTATATATTTCTATTATTGTTTTTTTTTTTAATATTTTATATAACACTCCCACATTTAAAATTTAAACATTTTTAACAAATAAAAGTCTAGATGTATAAATACTTAGTATATATTTTATTCCTTAAATAAATAAACAACTGAATATAGAATTAATCACGTGCATGCTTAATAATAATAATAATAATAACTCGTGTTGCGTTTGTTGCTATTTTTTATAAAAGGGGATTAAAGAAAAAAACTCTTTTTCTTTAAAAAATATATATTTTGTGCAAAATAAACTAATCTATGAAATTGTTATTATTTTGTTTAAGATAACAATAAGATTTAACTCAAAAGGAAAAAAATAATGTTATTTTTTTTATAACAATGACATGATTAAACAAAATTTGAAAATATTATAAAAATATGACTGATAAATATTTAAAATAGAAACTAAAGGTTTAGTAATTAAATTAAACAAATAAACATTTATTTTAATACCCTACTATAGCTACCAAGAGTAATTTTAATTGACATGGTAGGGACAATAATTTCGAATTTATTTTGGCTACGAAAATAATTGGGGCGTGTGAAACAGACTTGTCATATCTAAGTGGTTATTAAAATTTGTGAAGTTCAATAAGAGGTCTGAAAAATAACTATAAAAAGGCGCTTAATATGTTTCACATAAATTTATAAAGTGTTTTTAAAAGGGAAATATTTTTGATATTTGATAAAAGTTTTAATATTTTTAAAGAGAGTAGAAGTTAGCATTTTTATTTATAAATACATTATTATAATAATATTTCGTAAAAATATACACTTTTTTAAAAATATTCAAGCAAATTTATAAGCTGTGGTGAATTTTTTTTAATACTCACCACACTTCCAAAATTGTCTGTATTACAGAAAATTATAATGGTGAAATATAAATCCACCACAATTCTAAAGGTAAATATAGAAAAGAGAGAAAAAGGTATAGTTGAACAAGCCCGACCATATGATACCAGGCAATGGTATAGACCCTTTATTTACATTATTATATATTTTAGACTCACAGAGTTCTCCGACAAATTCAACTCAACTTAAAAATTATTTTTAATTTTAAAGTTTTGTTTAAAACTTGCTTGAAAATAAATAAAACTTAACATCTATAATGTTTTAATGGTGTGGTGAATTGACTTTATAATTCAAATTAGAAAAATTCTTTTAATGTTTGAAAAGTGTGGTGTTTTTTTTAATCCACCACACCCAGAAAGTAGTCTGAAAAGTTGAAATTTTAATAGAATTTTAATTTATCATCTGTTTTTATAATGTATTTTACTCTTAATTTGACTTCCTGAAAATTCCATAATAAACCGTTATTTTAATTTGAAATAAAAAAAAAAACGGAAATAATTTATTTACATTTAAATCTTTATCTTATCTTTTTATAAAAAAAAAATTTCCTCAAAAAATTGTTGGTCTTGTTTATCAAAATTATTATTATTATTTTTTTTTTTAATTTGATTTATCCACCTAATTGAACTATATATCACATATTACTCATTTTCATAAAAATTCCCATAATTTTAATTTAAAAACTTAATTAAAAATCTCAACAAAACCAATTGCACGGTTATGGCCAATAGTTAACAACTACTCTCCTTAAAAAGAGCACAAATTGATAAGAAATTTATTTATTTACTTTTATATTTCCAAACAACCAAAAAATCGAAAGTGCGAAACTAAAATGGATCACAACAAAACAGTTATCAATTTAACTTGGTTGTAAAATATATTTTTGTGGTTATAGTTGAGTATTTTTTCTTTGTTCGTGAGTTATTATTTAACTCTAACACTCGTACAGAGATCCCACGTTATATAAAATAGGCTGAGAGACATCCAGCCAGTAAATGGATTTAACGGTTAAATAAAAATTGTTTGATAACTGTCACTCTAACTGACAACACTTTGAAAAAAAGGGAGAGGAAAAAACTACAAAACAAATTTGTTTTAATTACAGCAGCCGCCGGTTGATTTGTTATTGTTGATTTTTGATATGATATAAAACATTATTATATTTTTATCTTTTTGTTTTATTATAAAAATAAAGAAAAACAAAAAGAGATTAATGAGGAGCCGTAAAAAATAGTCATATCACAAAAAAAAGTCACAAAAAGATAAGTTAGTAAAACAAAACAAACCCAACCAAATCGACCAGAAAACAAATGTCAAAATTTAAACCCTTAAAAAGATTTTAATAACAATTTGAATAAGTAACGTCTAAACAAAATTGGAACGGAAAAAATTTATTAAAAAAAAAAAAAAATAAATAAAATAAAATAACAACAAATTCTTAAAAGAATATTTGTGTCATAAATACAAAATTTTAATTAAAAAAGAAAAGGCCTAACAAAAAATTTATTAATCTTTATTAATAATAAAGTGATTCACATTTTCAAGTGTAATATAAAATTTTGATTGATTATCATTTGAGGGTAGGGTATTAATTATTTTTCTACCTTTCCTTAAGTGATTACCTGGTGAATAGTGAATTTGAAAAAAAAAACGACATTTTCTAGCTGTTTATTTCGATAAGATTTAAATTGTTAATCAGTAAATTGTTTAACAATTTATTATACATTTCATTGTCAACTATTTGGAAAATATGAGCAATGATGATATTTGTAAGTAGACAGACAATTTATATTTATTATGCGTAGTTTTCAATAAATATTTATTTTTTTAATTTTAAATTATAAATTATAAATTAAAAAGAAAAATTAATAAAACATTCATAAAAAATTCTCAATAAATGGGAGTTTATTAAATAAATTTTTTTCACTTTCATTTGCTATATTTTAAGAATTTCATTAAAAACTTACCACACCTTCAAAATTGTCAATAAAAATAATAAAATGCTTTCCCTAATTATGAAATTTACAACAAAATATATATTAAAATTTTAATTTAATACCTTCAAATAATTATTATGTTATAATAACAAAATATTTTATTTGAAAATATAATATAATAATATTTAATTTAATTTTAAATATCCAGTTGAAAGAAAGAAAAATTCTTTAAATTTAATGTGTTTTAATAGTGTGATGAATATCTTGCAAAACTCACCACTTCCAAAAATATTGCTTTAAATGATGCCAAATTTATTTATTATTATAAACATTTCTAAAATAAAAAAAATATTTGATTAAAATTTTGTTTAAAATTTAAATTTTAAACAAACTTTTAATCAAATAGTATTTTTTTTTTTTTTAGAAATGTTTAAAATACTTTAGATTTAGTTTTAACTGTAAAGTTTGGTGAAATTTTTTATAATTCCTCAACCCTTAAAAACATTTTTGTTTTAATTTTTTTTTTAAATGAAATAATTCTTAAAAAATATTGACGTTTTATATTTTTAAGAATTATTTCAATTATTTATTATTTTAGTTTTAATACCTATACTCTCATTTATTTTTAATTTTTAATAAAAAAAGCAGTACTGTACAGAAGAAAGTCACCAATTATCAAATATATGAAAATAATTTATTCAATTAAAAACTTGTTCAAATTTGCACCTATCACCAAAATGGTTATATCAATTACTTAAAACTGTAAAAATGAAAAATAAAAAAATATTTTGAATTAATAATTTAATTAAATCAATCAAGTAGATGATTGAATGAATTAAAAAATGTCTATGGGAAATAAAATCAGAATTAAATTAATTTTTT
This sequence comes from Phormia regina, assembly GCA_001735545.1. Taxonomy (NCBI): domain Eukaryota; kingdom Metazoa; phylum Arthropoda; class Insecta; order Diptera; family Calliphoridae; genus Phormia; species Phormia regina. The sequence continues at coordinate 4,952 of MINK01172804.1, forward strand.
ATTTTATTTTTACTTGAATATATTTATTACATTTTAATAAAAATTTTAAACAACTGTGTTAATTGAAAGGGGACGGTCATAATTTTTTCTGTGTCGAAATTTTGAATAAATTTTTATTTAAATTTAATTTAAAAATTACTGTAGAACAATTCTTTTAAAATTCAATTGTTTGAAAGGAGTCTATGGTATTTAAAACTAAAAATTTAAATAAATCTTAATAAAACATATAAATTACCGTTAAAATTTATAATGATGGGGAATTTTATTTATAACTTTTAAAATACAATTTTTTGCTCAAATGAAAAACATTATTTAAGCTTTACATGTTTGGTGGTGGATTTTTTTTTTTAATTCACCACATCTAAATCAATCTAGTAAGATTGATTAAAATAAGACATACAGAAGTTTTTACAACTTAAATTTTTATAAAATTTTGCTTATTTTGTTTAATTCTTAATTATTATGAATAAGGCAATTAAACTTTAAAATACTTAATTTGGCGTGGTGAATTTTATTATAACTCACCACTTTTTAAAGCTTTTATTTTGTTCAAAATATAAGAAAATAGCTTAAAAATAATTTTAAATTAAATTAAATTGTATTTTTTTTTAAATAATTATTACTTTATTTTTCACATTTTAGTGTGGTAAGCTTTTTCTAAATTCAATTGCTTAAATTTTAAAACTTACTGAAATAAAAAATAAATTTTGCTTAAATTAGAAAAAATCTTGTTTCGTAATCTTGAAAAACTCACCACCCCCACAATTTGATAAAATGTTGAAATTTTAAGAGATAGACACAATTAAAGATAATTTAACTACAACAATATATGTATTAAAGCTAATAAAATACGAAATACTAGTAGCACTTACTTGATTTAAGAATAGTAAAACAAAGAAACAAAACTTATTTTGCTTATTTTAACCTTTTATAAGAAGTAGTTTATAAATTTATATCGAATTTGAAGTCGTGATGTATATATTTTATCGTATAAACTCAATATATGAAAAAATTCCCGAAAATTTTTAAACTTTTTAAATTTCTTTTCAATTACACAAATATTTAATTAATTTATTTTAAAAGTTACGAAAATTTCTTCAATTCAGCAAAATTTTAAAGTGTGGTGAATTTTATTAAAACTCACCACACTTTCAAAACTGCGTATATAAGTTATAAATTGTTTACATTATAGTTTTAAAGCCAAATTTAAACAATTTTGAAACTCTGAAAGCCATTTATGGTTATCTTTTTATTTATTATTCTTATTGAACTTACCCATCTTATAATAAATATTTCCTGGGTTGTGCTATACAAATTAAATTCCTATAATTTCAATAGTTTATCATCATATTATATGTTTATCTTTATGACACAATTCATTGGCAAAAATATCATTTGTTATTATGTTCTTTTTATATTATGAAAAGTGAACGTGTTTGCTAATTTAGTTCGAAATAAATTTAACATTTTCATAGTGTATTAGGTAGTACAATAAACCATCATACGATGTTTAAGTCTTAAGCCAATATTATTTTATTATTAGTAGAAAATATATTTCAATTTATTAAGTATTTACAATGAAAACAGCTGGGAATAGTTTATATTTAAAATTACGCCAAATATATATAAATGAGACAAAATAAAAATTATTTTAAATTTATCATGTGCCTCCTACGGTAGAAAATCTCTTAAAGACATTTCACTGAATATAACATAAATATTTTACTTATTTAAAAGAATTCCATTTAAATACATATTTCAAATTAAATAGAATTTTGTTTGTTGCTAAATACAAAATTTGAAATGAAAAGCCTATTTAAAAGGGAAATTGTTGTTGCTGTTGTTATTATTGTTTCTAAGCTTTAAATGCAGATGAGAATATAATATGTTAAATAAGCTAAAAACGTTTCATTTACCATATACTACGCATAGAAAATTAAGTCACGTGCCTTTAAGTAAAAATGTTGCTGCTTCAGCATCACCACAAACAACCTGCAGCAGCCTTAAATACATATCGCCTTTTATCTACCCCGCTGTTAACTGTCATTTGCCTGTTACTCCGGTTTTATTGTATTTTTATCAAAAACAAAAAAAGACATTTTTCTCTCGGGGCAACAACATAACTAAATGCTGGCGTATCCGATTTTGTTGTCATCTTAGGTTTTTTTTTATATTTATTTATTTTTGCTTTTTTTGTACGCGTATTTAAGTCGTAAATTTATGCTTCAACACGACACGAAGAAAGTATTAAATACATCTTGTTGTCTATACAGTTATGATTAAAAATATAGGGTTACTTTCAATAAATATAACAAAATTCTAATTTGAATTCTTTAATAGTTTGCAGGCTTTATAAAACTAAATATTTATAAAAATTCTGAAATAAATAGTTTATATTATAGAAATATATCCATTTATTGAGAGTATGATAAATTTCATTTTAAACTCACCACACCTTAAAAATTATATAAAAAAACAATTAATGCTGTATTTTCAAGTATAATATATGAAGAAGATAATATTTCAGTTCATTTTATAGTAATGTAAAGTAATTTCTATAACTTAACTTCTTAAATGGTTACTTAAGTCACCCTAAGTTTTTGCTCCATTTTTTTTTGTATTTTTATCTACTTATAATTATCATCTTAAGTGTAGCAAATATATGTTATATTTTCTCTTGTCTTGTTGCTGGTTTTAATATTTATATTGTGGTGGGCGTTAGTTTCCTTTTCCTTTTTATTTCATTTCAAAAATAACAATAAAACAAGTCCCTAAAGTATTAACTGCTTACACACACTTGGACAAATTTGCTTCAACAAACACATATATATATATAAAGAAACCAAATACGTGTATATAAGAGCTTGTGTTGCAACTGTCTCATATTCTATTTGAAGAAAAACTGATAAATTTGCAGAAAAGAAATAAACAATTTGTGTTGTTGAAAAATCTTGTAGACTTATTTAAATTTAATTAAGATTATTTTACTATCTTGTGCGAATATTTTTGTTAATTAATATTTTTTTTATTACTAAAATGAAATTTGAAGATTTAGGAGATTTATTTAGAAAAATATAAATTTAAACAATAATTAATAGTGTCTAGAAGAAGGCGTTAGAAAGGATTTGAATTTTATAATTTTAAGTTAATTAATATGAAAATTTTAAAACCAAATTAATAAAAATAGTAAATCAGAATATTTTAAGCATTTGATAAGAAATATAAAGGACAGCCGGAAGCAAATCTAATGTAAAGTGCAGTGTATAGAATAGTCAATTGTCTAGACTCTAGACTATAGCCTAACTATTAGTCTAATCTTTAGACTAGTTTATAGTATAGTATATGGTCTAGTCAATAGTCTTGGCAATAGTATAGTCAATAGTGTAGTTTATAGTCTATGCTCTTGTCAATACTCCAGCCTTTAGTCCAGACTCAAGTCAATAGTCTAGTTTATAGCTTAGTCTAATGTCTACTTTAGTCTTTAGTTTAATCAATTATTCTGGTCAATAGTCGTACACATAGTTTATAGTCTAGACAATTGTTTAGTTCATAGTCTAGTGAATAGTCTAATCTTCAGTTTAGTATGTAGTCTAGTAAATATTCTAATCAATAGTCTAGTCCATAGTGATGTCTATAGTTCAGTTTAGTTAATAATCTTGTCTATAGTCTAGACTACAATACAAGTCTAGTAGTAGCGTTTAAATTATTCGTTATTACTTTTAAGTATTTTATTCGTTGCTATTTACTTGTCTCTTATTTAACTTTCATTAAAGACGCTTTTGTCACACCATTAAATACTCCCCAATAATAAATGAGAATTTATGGGATTTTTTCAAAACATTCTCAAGAAATAAACGTCAACAACAAGTGTCATAATTGTTAACATAAGCTAAATTAATTAGGCGAAAATATATAATTAAAATGAGAAGTAGGATTTCATTTCTAACAAAATTTATTAAAGAATATTTACAGAATATTAGTCGTATAAGAAATTTAAGTAGATAATAAAGCAGACGAATTTAAAGTGATTATTTTAATTAAAACAATTTTGTTGAAACAAAATCTTGGAAAATTGAAAAAAAAAAAAATCTGTTTATTTCTAGAAAGATTTTAAAAATAGTAATTTATATCATAAACATTTTTAATCATAAAAATTAAATATTTTATTTGAGAATATTTTGTAAAATGTATTTTCCTTAACTACTCGTTCCTTAAATCTTTTAAATTACTAGAAGAAAATATTTATATTTTCTATTTTATTTAAGAAAAAATTATACAATATCAATTTGCAAATCATTTTAACTGACAGCGTATACTTAATATTTATTACTGATACACAATAACTTTCATACGCCCACGAAACTAGTTTGTTACTTCTACTCTACATATTTGATTTGTATTTTTTTTTTTGCTGACAAAATTGATGAATGGCCATGCACTTGTATTAGTAAATATATGTAAAACTGTTTACTCTCTTCCTCACTTTTTGCCTTAAAAAAAAAATGTTAAACATATGTTTCATAAAAAAAATATAATAAAAAAAACTATATATATAAAAGCTTTAAATTACGCAAACTCCAAGTGTTCTACTAAGTAACTTTGCCTTAGAACAGGCACAACAATGTTAAGCTTTAAAAATTACCTTAAAAAAACGTGAGTCAGTCACATTTTTTCTAAAAACAAAAATTCTTCTAAGAATTAAAAACACACACATACGCAGACTAACAATATTCTTACAAAAGAATGTTTTAGGGTTAAAAGGTCATTTAGAATTGCATAAACAATAAAAGCAATGCACACAATCACACACACACACACTTCCATACATAGAGATTTATATTGTAATAAAGTTGGAACAAATTTATAGCAGACTTTAAGGGGTGTATGTATAAAATAATAGCGTGAGCGAGAGAACGATTGGTAAATTGGATATATAGAGAGAAAATATAACAATAAATGAAAATACAAAAAAATACAAGGTCACTGGAAGTGTATGTGTGTTTCATAAGGAGGCTTGGCATTTAGTTTTTCCTTTTTGCCATGATTAATAGTTTTGATTTATGAGTTTTAATAAATAAAAAAATTAAATAGAAATTATGAGGAAAATACATTATGATGTTTTCCTATAAAGATTTTATAAACATATGTAGAGTCTTTTTTATTTAGGAATTTTTAAATAATTTAATTACGACTTTGAAAGTAAAGTAGGCGGAATATTTAGTGGTAAAAAAATAATAAAAAACTAAATGTAAAAACATATCCATATGGATACATTTCAACCGACATAACCAGTGGCAGCGGGTATCATATGATAGATTTCCACCTGCGTAAGAAAAAAACCTAGACTAGATTATATACTAGACTATAGACTAGACTATGTACTAGACTATATACTATATACTACATATGTACTAGACTATAGACTAGACTATGTACTAGACTATAGACTAGACTATAGACTAGACTATAGACTTGACTATAGACTAGACTATAGACTTGACTATAGACTAGACTATAGACTTGACTATAGACTAGACTATATACTAGACTATAGAATAGACTATAGATTAGACAACAGTCTATATAGACTTGACTTTTTCAAGATTCAAAACGATACCAATATTAAATAATTCAACATTTTTTTTTTAATTTAAATATATTTTAAAATGAATCATGAAATTATTTTTTTAGTTGGTTCTGTTAAGTATATTCCAATGCTCTTCTCATACGAATTACAAAATCAAAACAATAAAGGAAAAATCACGTGTATCAGAATACTTTTGCCAAACAATAACATGACTTTTATAAAATTCCAGTTAAAAACAACAACAACAAAATAACATTACACCCCCCATTTAGAAAGAGCAAAAGTGAGAAAACTCATAATAAAAAAAAATACCAAAAGAGAGTTCAAAAGTAAATACAGAGAGTAATAACAAATAAATGCCGTTAACAACATCTGTTTGTGTATAAGTTTATTTATTATTCTGCAAAATACCAACAACAACCACAACAAATAAATAATAATATTTTTTTGCAGAATTGATACGAATATAAACGAACATGATGGTTAGAATGTAAAACATACATTTAAACACAACAGCGGCTAAATATCATGCCAACAACAATAATTTTCACATAGGAGAAGAAGAACAACAACAACAACAACAGCAGCAGCAACAGCAACAATATTGAAATAAAAAAAAAAAAGAATGAAGAAAAATAAAATGAATGAATTTTTATTTGTTTGAGGTTTGACATGGAAACACTTATTTATTCAGTCTTACCAAAGCAACGCGTGTGTAAACATCGATACTTCTCTAACTACAACTTATACTTACTTAATTACTCTTGCTACTCGTACTACTTAAATCTATAAATTTATTAAGCCGAAAAAATAAATTAAATAATTTCCAACTAATATTTCTTGGTTAATTTAAAAGATATCGGAAAAAAATTAATAAAATCCAATTGTCTTAAAAAAAAGAAAATATACTTTAACGGTTTATAAAATTCAAAACAAAAAAAAATATTTTAAAGATTTTTATGATAACACTTTCATGGGTAATATTAAAAAAAAAAAGATTTTATAAAATACTAGAAAATCACGTAATATTAATAGAGAATTTAAAATCTTTTGTCCAAAACCATTATTTCTCAGTTCGTTGCATTTTTTGTGTGTTCATTTACATATATATTCGTGTATGTGTGAAAATGTATGCGTCCTTGTAGTATTTGTTGCATTAAAAAAAAATATATATATATATATATATATTGTTGATTTCGTCATATTTAACCTCATTTAAAAACGTTGACCCATAAAATTTACTAACAAATTTGATTTCTTTTCTCATTCAACACAAAACAAAAACAATTTTGAATTAAAATTATAAAATAAAAACAACAAACAAATAAATTATATATATTTTTATTGTTGTAATAATAACAACAAAACTTAGCACATGGGCCTGCATGAATGAAGTTTATTTTTAGTCATTCATGCAATCAAATCATCCAACCAATCATCCATCCATATATACTTACGTTTGATCTTTATTCATTCATATAAAAATCAGTTTAATAATTTTTTTCTCATTGAATTGTAACAACAATAATGAGAGAAAAATACAAAAAATTGTCGAGTGCTATGTCTTTCAATGGATTTCGCTAGAAACGTGCTTTTAAAAACTTATTAAATGTTCCCAGAATTGAATAAATATATAAGAATGCTTAGAGCAGGGAGAGAATCGTCTTCAAATGGTTGTTACTTTAGAAATTGTAAAAAGAATTTAATTGAATTTTATTTCATTAAAAAGTCTGCATTATCTACCAAAATATGTCTAACAATATTAATGACATTGAAACCTTTCTAAATATTAATTGTGGCAGAAAAATTACAATAAAAAAATCGAAAGCGACAAAAAATACACATATTTTATATAAAAAGTAATAAATTTTTAAATGTTTCAAATAAAATGTAACATAATTCATTAAAATTGATTTACAATTGTCGATTTTATTCAAAATTAAATAATGGTAGCTAATTTAAAAATATTTTTATTCCAACTTCTCCTTTTTAAATATAGATATCTGTAGAGAATTTTGAATTTTGTTAAGATCCATCGTGTTTAATAAAGTATAGGCAATTTTAAACAAATATTTACAAATTTTATAAATAATTTTTGACGTAATTCTTTGAATATCTCTGAAACTATTGAACAGAGAAATTTTTGCAACATGTGATTGAATCTCATTCAGCAATTCCAAAACTACTTCATATTTGTCTTAAACACGAAGGTTGTTTGACGAAACAATAGAAACTTAATTTTCACTTCAGCATCAATACAGAATTTAAATATTATATAAAAATTAGAATTATTTGCAGTGATAAAATAGATCATTCAAAAGTTCAAATATTATATGGCTGACATTCTACTGAGTGAATAAGAATCAAAAAAAGAGGACAATGAGTTGAATTTGCACAACTTCTGGATAATAAATTCAGAATTTTATTAAATTTTTCTATTTTAAATACTTAATTTTTAGGTTTTTTTTCTGATTTTCATCTTAATGATTATTATTATTATTTTTTTTATTATTTTTATGTTATTTTATTTTAAGTGATATTTAACGTCTTAGTATTTGTTTTTCGTTTAGAACATTTTTGTTTTTTATTTCATTTTGTCATTATTTTAATTTGGAAAATTGTGTATTTTTTCGATTTTTTCGATTGATTTTTATTTTTACTTGAGCGTTTTTTTATTGTTTGTGTTATTGCCGGTTTTTTCCTTTTGAAGATTGTTTTCCTTTTAGCGAATTTTTCGTTTTGTTTTTTCATATATTATATTTGTGCATTTTTTATTATGGATTTCTTAGCGTTTTTTCCACTTTTGTGACCGTTTCCGTTTATATTCACTATACCAGCCGTAATGACTTAATGTTAAGAAACATTTTCATTTAAATTTATTTAATATCTATTATTTTAACACTATTTCATGAATTTTTACTGTTTATTTTTATAAAATAATTTCCATTATTTATTACATCGTGGATAAAAATACATGGAAAATTTTCTCATAATTTCTAGAAATTTTAATAACTTCGACTCAGTATTTATTCAGTTTCATTTAAAATAATTTTTTCATTACAGGGTTTTCTATAACAAATCCCTTCCAAAGGCATTTTAATTTTCTCTTAATTGTATATTAATCAACACATTTTTCTTAATTTTTTATATTTCTAAGTAAAAAGCCTTTGCCTTTGTTTTTCTTATATAAAAAAATAAAAACAAAATAAAATTTTTTGCTTGACTAGACTAAACATTCATATATTCAGGGTCAACGCAGCGTTAAGTGTTACCAATAACAAGCATTTATCCTTAAATGTCTGGTTTTAGTTTATATATATATGTGTGTGTGTGTATTTTGTGCTTTGGTATAATAATTCTTTATTTTTAAGGATTAATTTATAGAATCCTTAAAGGCTAAATAAATTGATTCCTCGCACAGTAATTTTTAATACATAACCTTCAATTAAAAAAATAATAATAAAAATAACAGTAATAAATTAGAAATAAATATAAAAATTACAAAAAAAAAAAAAAAATTATTTGTTATAAAATTTTTTTCATATTGATAATTTTATTTAACAAAAAATTTTTTGTGTAATAAATAAACTTCACAGATTTACAAAATGAAAAAAAAAAATCTGTGGTAAGGGGTACTTCAGTCAATTCGGATACACGGTATTAATATGTCTCTAGTTCTCGTTATAAATCTTGATTTGTAAAGTTGAAGAGGTTGTTCTATATAAACAGAAAAAAAAATATGGTCTATTAATCGATTTATCACATTAATAAATTATTTCAATTGCTTTTTTAATTGTTTCAATTATTAAATTGAAAAATAAAATACTTTATCGGCTTTCAATGAATAATGATATTAATTAATAAATTAATCAAATATAAATAAATGGTAATTTGTATAATTGATTATATAAGTTTTTTCATAGGTTCGTATTTGAAATTCAATTTTTTTATGTAAAATTTAAATTTAATTTTGAATAACTATAAAAATATTTGCAATAGCTACAAAATTCTGATGAATAATTTAATTGAAATTTTTTGGAAAATATTTTTTCTATATATTGAAACATAAGTAAAAGACTTGTCAGATTTTATTTTAAAAGAAATATTAAAATGACTTAAAGAACATTACTTTTTCTGAGAAAACAAAAATATAGTTTTTATAAAATTTCAACAAAATATTTTCTTAAAAAAATCATAAAAATTTTGAAATTTCAAAAGTTCAAATTTGTATCTTTAAATCTGAGAAATAAATTTGTTGCAAATAAAATATTTCATATTTCAATTAGGGTTTCGTTGTTCCCGGACGTTTTCTGTTCCCGTGTATCAATACATAAAATCTTTAAATCCCGGAAATTCCCGGGACTAAAGTATTTTACTATATACCAAATATTTAGCTTTTTAAATGAAAAATACTTTATTTACAGATAAAGAAAAAAAAATCACCTTTCGAGCTTATATTATGAAACTGGCCAAATATCCCACTAATCTACTGGGACTTCCTTCAGTCTTTTTAGGCAAAGGGAACATTGAGCCAGACATTGATTAGCCAGACCGCTCTATGATTTCTTTGAAATACAAACAACAATGTTACCAAAAGTAAAACCTTAAATTCCTTAATGAGAATTCGTGAACATTCCCGATAAAAATTTCTCGGTATTTATATGAAATAATTTCCCGGGAATCTCGAGAATTTTTCCTCTATTTTCAATGCATTAATTTTGATTTTGTTCACAAATTACTGACGGTTTTTTTTTTTTTTAATATTTTTATGTAATTTGTAAATGAGTATTTTTATTGATTAGTGAATAAAATTTACATTTATGCATTGATTTGAAACAAAATTATCTTCACGAAACATTTTCGAATTTTTTTATTTTTCATAAAACTTAAAACTTTTTCTACAAATAATTCTTAATATCTCCATAACTGTTGATTGTATTAAAAATAATATGATCATGACTTGAATATAATTTACACGAGAATTCTTGATATTTCTTTAAATTAAATCAGACAAGTCATGTTCGTGATAGGTAACCTTATTTATTTCGCTAATAGCGATTTATTTGCGAATTTTAAAAAAGAAAGTGGATTAACGTAGATTAACTAAGAAATCTCCTGCTTACCAAGAATTTGTGTTTCCCAGTGTTAATTAATTTATACTATTTTGATAATTTATTCCAATATTACAAGGTTTTATTTAAATTAATTAATTAAACGAATAAAACTAAATGAACACACAATATGATGTGATTAAACTAAAAGTGCGAAGTGTTTCCATTATAAACAATTTTATTATTAAATAAACATTTTAATAAAAAATTATACATTATTAATTTAATTAATATATTAAAATAAAATAAAAACAATAATACACAAACTAAATACAAATTTATGGCAATTAAATGATTTTTTTTTTATATTTCTCCTTTAACAAAAGAATAATCTTCTAAATAGTTTTAAAAATAAATTGCCATATTTAATTGTTAATGGTGTGAAAATTTGTATATAAATCTATTTAAATAATTCAAAATTTTCAATATTTTATTTTTTATGTGTCTGTTGTGTATTTTAGAGTAAAACAAAAGAAAAAAACTCAACGATTACTCATCAGTTTTTGTGAGTGTTGTGCTTCTAGCCAAAGTGTGTATATGTATGTGTGTTTAAAAAATAAATTTGTTTAAAACAAATAAATGTTTCAAGTGTTTTTATGTGCGGTTTTTGTTTAAATAAACTATAGCAACAAAAAATAAAAATATACAATTTAAATTTTCAAATGAAATTCACTTTCACTTGTTGTAGGTGAAAAACCCCAAAAGAAATAATACAAAAAATATTGGAATTTTAAATGCAAAACTTTGTTGTTTAAATTAAAAATAAAAAAGAAACAAAATAGTCAATAGTAAAAACAAAAAGAAATAAACAAAAATATTTGTTCCTGTTCTATTTACCTGACTTTTTCTTCTTCCCTTTCTTCACCCTGTGTACTTGTATTCTGTCTATCTATATTTTTTTCTACGCTTTCAATCAATCAAATCAATCAATTATAAGTCACCACAAAAAGACATGGATCACAAATCAATTGCCAGTCAAGTGCGGGGTAAGACGGTAACATATGTATAAGAAATTGTATATTATGTATTTTTAAATAAATTTCTTTTTAATTTAATGTTTTTCTAGGGTTTTTGTTTATTTATATATATATACGTATGAGTAATATTAATTTTAAATTTAAATATGTTTATTTTAGTTTTAATATCTAAACTTGTGGTTAGAAAACCAGAATTTACAAAAGCTTAAGCTATACACTTAATGCTACTGCAAAAAAAATATATTACATTTTTTTTTATAAAATTGAAAAGAAAATCGTTTTAATAAGGAACTGCTTTTATTAATAACAATAACAATATTTTAACCATTTTTTTCCCCTTCTATTTAATATTCTTAATTTCTTTAATTTTCCATAATTTCTGTTTTATTTCTTAGCACTTCAATCAACACTTTTAAATTACTTTTATGTATTAAAAATACTTTAATAATATTTTTCATATGTTCGTATACTTTTAAAATAAATGTTAACCCAATGTTTTTGACCTCTTTAACTTTTACCATTACTAGAAAAATATTTGTAAAAAAAATAAATTCTTATTTTTTTCTCTATAATTTTCTTGAAACAACTTGAAGCATCAAAGAATTAAATGTCGTTTTCCCTTTCCCCTCCTACACTGGTGTCACTAAATCGGCTATAAAACATAAACTTTTATTGCCACAACTACAACAATTAGTAAAACTTATCAACTGTATGTACAGAACCAACACAACATCAGCTCTAGATTCAATTGAACCTTTTTCCCTTTCCGTTAAAGTTTTTACTACTCATAATATTTTGTTTGTGTTTGTATGTGTCTGTGTTATGTATGAGTGTGATTTTTATAGTTTATATTTGTTTGATGTTGCAATTAAAAGTTTTTTTACTCTTTAAAATAGGAAAAAAACACACACACACAAAATAAATTGTTTATGTTATTGTTTTTATCAACTTTGTACAAATTGTTCATGGAGTAAAAAGTAAATAAAGGGAGGGCCTCTTAAAAGGCCTTGAGATGCAAACAATTGATAATAAACCTGTACCTCCTAAACTAATGGTAAAAACTATATGATATATATATGAAAGAAATATAGAAGAGAGCCTAAGGTTTCAGAAAAATTATCTTGTTAATCTGTGATAATACTAGATAAGTCACAGGGTGTAAAATTTTTCAAACTGTAGTTGATTGATTATATTATTTTTTTTTTCGGGTCCAGGGGTATATGAGAAAATTATTATTTTTTTTTTAATATTCTGTAATATATTCAAAATTTTTAATTATCTAGATGTGAAAGATGTCAGTCAGTTTTTCGAAATTAGTTTGCAAAATGCGATTTTTTACCAAAAAAAAAAAAAGTAGTACTAAGGAGTGCGATCGAAAAAATCTTAACATAAGATTTAAAAACTTGAAATTTGAAGAGTTTGAATTGTTTTTCTAATGAATAATTTTTATTCTTCTAACTACTTCTTATTAACATTTAAGATTTGATAGTTGTTTTAGCCATTTTTTTGGAAAAGTTTGCCCATCTCCTTTTTTCGTCCTCTTCAATTCTCTTTTCAAAAAAGTTCAATATCTCATCACTGCATTTTATAACATGAGAATTTTTACATGAAATTTGGATTTAATTTTCATGCCCTATTCTTGACTTCTAAATTTTTTTGCAACATTCCAATTTGGAACATTCTGGACACTATGTTTTCAGCTACGTATTAGCATTAACTTTCGCACCAAATATCCTAAAAACAAAGGTCGAATTCTGCTGATACTATTTAAGAACATTAGAAAGAGTTTGAGAGCGGACATTTAATTCTTTGGCCAATATTTGTGGGATCAATTTGGATTTTTTTTATAATATATGTATATATCGTTATGAAGATAAAATCTGTGTCTATAATATGCAACAACAACTTAAGTAGTTATTATTTATTTTTTTAAACCGTAATATTTCCATACCCATAAGAAACATGGGTCTGAAATTTCATAGTTTGGAAACACTTGCAATGGTCAATGCATGTAGCGAATTTCATTCAAATCACAGATGTTAAATCCGATTGCTGTCCGTTTTGACACGGAATCACTCATGGATTTTAATAGTAGATAAATTAAAAGTCAGTTCCCTACAAATGACCGTTTTTTCTTCAAATAAAATCTAAAATTAAATTCTCTTTTCAGTAAAAACAGAAATCTTAAAAAGGCCTAATACTTAAAAACGTATTACAATTTAAACTTTCTACCAACAATTTAATTGATTATAAAAGTTTATGTGACAAAGTGTGATTCTCATATTTACAAACTATAACTGAGCGTGGTGTGTGTGTGTTTTTTTGTATGCCTATGTACATGTATGTATGTATGAGGAAGTATAATTATGTCAATCATTTTATGTTGTCAAGTCTACTGTGTGAACTTTTTTTTGGACATTAATGATAAAAGTTTTATACACAGCAAATAAATTCATTTGTTTATTGGGTTACACTTGCATGTGGTTGCAGAATGGGAGTAAATAATTAAAACTGTCAAAGTATAAGAAAAATTCTTAAGAAAATCGCTAACATTTTAATACAAATGTTTCTTTTTTACTGAAGAAAAAGTTCATAGCTCAAAAATTTAAAGAATAAAAAAGAAATTGCGCACTTCTCAAAATAAAATAAAATAAAATAAAATAAAAAAAGTATCTAACAAGAAAAAATATTTTATTTATAAGGAATCATAATGTATTGGTAAAATATTTGTCAAAGAAAATTAAAATTTTAATTAAATTCCGTAGAAATGGTAAAGGTTTGTTACAAATACTTTCGCAATTATAGATTTTTTTAAATGAATTTGAAATACTTAAAGTAAAATCGTTTATATTGCCAACACAAATAAATCTATTGCTTTAAGATTTCATTAATATAAAAAAAGAGTCATATTTTTAATTTTCATTAAAAAATTTAAAACGTAATTCATTAATTATTTAATAAAAAAAACTAAAGGTTAAAAACCAATTATAGCTGCTAACATGCTATCACCTCGAAACATTAAAGGAACTAAACAACAACAACAAAGTAATAATTTTAACAATATTACTAAAAAACTATAAAAATAGTTTTAATTCTCCGTACTATTACTTAAATTGGCAAAAAGACTTATTATTAAACGCTGGTACTTATTCCTGCAACATTTTATAAGAATTTAACCTGTTTCTTCATTCATTAATCTATTGTTGTTATTACTATTAATATTAAATGTTGCATGCCGTGAACAGGCATTTAATTACGTCTTAGTGTTTTGCTTTTGTTTTTCTTGTTCAAAACATGAAGCACAAGTGTAATGAATCCTTTACACATCTCTTTCAACTTTATATTCTTGTTTAAAAACAATACAATAAATTATTATTCTTTAACTTAAACTAAGTATTACTGGCTGGTTCTTCAATGTATGTACATAAGTATTTGTAGTAGTTGTAAATAGTTTGTGTGCTATTGCATTAACTTATATAATAGTTTATTTTCTAGTTATATACACACCTACATACATTTTAAGAGTGTCTACATATAGTTGGCCTCATTGTATTCCTTAGTACTATTGAATTTTTTTCTTTATTTTTTTTTTTACTGTTGAATATAAACGAACGAACTTGGCTCAATGAGTTGCTTCCTGTTCTGTTCAATGTTTTTTTTTTTTTTTTGTTCTTGTATTCATTTTTATGCATAAGTTACATGAACCGTAGTAAGACAGACGCATAGATAGACACATTTTGATAGATAGAAAATCATTTGAAATTGTATAGAACGAGTGAAAGAGAATAGAAGGAGAACAAGTAGATTGTTTTTTATGTAAAAGTAGGTCTAGTCTAGCCTGACTAGATTACAGTTTAGTCAGACGATAATCTTATCATATAGACCGGTTACATTATTTAGACCTCAATCTAGTTTTACTATGCAAATTGTAGTCTATTTGAGTCAGACTCTAGTCTGAATATGTTATAGTTTGACTAGCTAATAATCTCTTTACACTATACTTCAAGATCTAAAATAATGAGATATATATCGTTTAAACATTGGAATGGTCTGGTATATGTGCTTCATATATTCTTGACAATGGCTTGAGATAATTATTACTTTTCTTCTTATTGTGTAGGTCTTCTTTGTTTATGTTGCGGGTATTTCTACTGCTGATATTCTTATGCAACAGTTAACAGTGGGCAAAAGTGTAGTAAAAGTGTAATAAAATCAAATGATATGAATATTATTAGTTTCCATAATACATTTACAATATTGGCGCAAGTTTTGTTCTATAAGATTTCACTTTTTAATTGATTGGCAAAAGCAAACTAAAAAAAAACATTAAAATATTTCCTACAGACAAGTAGATAGAAAATTAATTTTAAAGTAGAATTTAAAATTTTCCTTAGTTAATTATTTGTTTTAATCAATCCACTGTATTGCTTTAAATTTATGTATAAGTGTGTTGCATGCATATTACGGTTGCATGAGCATTTATACAAACATTCATTCACTCACTCATTCATTCATACATATTTTGCATTGTCTCTTTTAATATCTGTCTATCTATGTTTACAACAACCACACTTATGAAACAAATAACAAACCAACAACAGTAACAACAATAAAAAAAAAAGATCAGCTTATAAAATTGTAATCTTTAGAATAGTACTCTGAGTATATAATAGTTGTATGTTATAGTGGTGTTCAAGGATATTTTTACGTAAAGTTGGATAATACAACAACAAGAAAAACTAGCATCACAAACACCCAAAGACAAAACACACGGCTCAAAGGATTTAGCACAGCTCTGCACATACCAAATGACATTTCCAAGTTTTTCCTTCTAGAATTTTTTTTCTTTTTTGCTTTTTGCGATTTTCTTTACAGCTACTGCGTTTGACGTTGTTGCTGTTGTTGTCTTCCTATAGCTTTAGGTTAAATAACTTTTGTAGTTGTAGCTGTTGTTGTTGCTGCTGTTATGCTCTTATCTTTATTTTTGCTTTAAATATTTTATGTATTTTATTTAGTCATTTGAATTTTAAAGAGATTTTTTTTATAGAAAATCGTATTTTATGGATTTCAATTGTCTAAAATGATAAATTCATGAGATTATTGTTTAACGAAGACATAAATAGTATTGTTGTTATTTAATAATTTTATTAAAATGGGATTTATGTTTAAAGAGAAATCTAAAATTAATTAAAATATTTATTATAAATAAGAAAATAAAATGGTTTTGAATTTTTTCATATTTAATTTCATATTTTATAAATAATAATAATAAAAATAAAAATCCAGTTACTCTATTATCTAGTAGGGGTTTTTTCAATACTTATTACTATCATTTATCTGATAACAAAACTACTAAAACAATAATCGTAAAAACAACTTTAAATCATTAAACTATTTTCCTTTTTTTTTTCTCAAGTGCGGGTGTTTTTATTATAATACTTAACATTTTGCTACACATACTAGTGATTATTTTTTTTTTCTTTTTCTTTTTATTAAATATATAAAAACAAAATAAAATATTTATTTTATGATTTTCAAAGAATCTTATCACAAAACAAAAAATTTCAATTATTATTATTATTATTTTTTTTTCTTCATTTTTTGTTATAATTGAATAATATATTTAAAAAGCGTACATTGAGCTGAACAATGAATGATAAGCTGTGTAATCTAAATTAATAGTCACTACATTTATACGAGTTACGAATGTTTATATTTAAAATAAAACTACAAAAAATAATAGTTAGTAAAATGTAAACTTTGTTTTCTTTTTCCAATGATAAGATAAATAGAAAAAAATATATATTATTGCATTTTAGTTTAACAAAATTTTGCTTGGAATAAAAGCAAAAAAAAAAAACATTTTTTTTTCGCTTGCATTTTTTTGTGAATAATTGAGTGATTTTTTTTTTATTGCATTCAAAACAAATAACAATGATCGCTAATCATTATGAATGAGGGCTTCTAGTTATACAGTTGGTGAAAAAAGTATTTAAAATTTAAGAGCAATTTGAACAATTGATATATTGTAAAGTTAATACTTAATACTTTGTTTAGAGAATGAAATATTTGTGATTCGAATTCACACACATCAATTTTACTTGCAGCAATTATAATTTTATATAAGAATAAGAAGAGGGAATTTTAAACATTAATAATTTGTGGCAAGGAAAATTTCTGTATACATAAATACACAGAAAAATAAAAAAAAAAAAAATATTTCATATTATTTTTTAATAAAATTATTAACTAAATTTGTATTGGCGTTTTATTATATTATTTATTAATATAATTAATATTCTAATTGAAATAAATTTATATTTTAAATTAATTGACAGTTCTTACAAAAAATATAAAAAAATATATATGTTTCTATAAAAATGTAGAAATAAAATAAATTTAACTAGTTTTTCAAGAATCTACAGCTTATTATGTCTTCTTAAGAAAAAAAAAATAAAATAAATAATTAAAGCAATTATTGTAGTTATTAATATTATCATTTTGATGATTAAAGCAAAATCAATTAAAAATTAATTAATATTACAAATTGCGTAATTGAAGTCGATTTTTATTTTTTTCGGTGTACATTAACTTAAAATAGTAGTAGGTAATTAAAATTTTTATTTATTTATTGTTTCAGTATTTTTTCTACAGTCCGTATAGAATTATTATTATTATTATTATTATTATTATTATTATTATTATTATTATTATTATATTAAAAAAAGACGAGAATAAAGATATTGTTAGTCCAGACCGATTATATGATACCGTTTTTCATTATGTGTGAGCATAAACATTTGGGAATATTTGGGAATACTTATATGGTAGCTATGATAAATTATGTACCGATTCTTATTAAATAATTTTGATTCTAATTACATAAAACTAATTTGTGTCGAATACCAACTTGATACTAACCTACGTGTGATATTTATGTCCTTTAAAGTGATTTTCAGAAAAAGAGCTTATATGGTTGCCTTAGATCACTGTTTACAGATCTTTATAAAATTTGGTATAAAGCTTGGTACTTGTACAGAACTTTTTTGTATCGAATTTAATTAAAATATTGTTATCTTTAAGTCATTTTTGAATATTGAACCACTATTTCGGGGGACATTTTTTGAATTTTTTTTAATAGATTTTGTTCTTGTGATATAAAAGTATCCCACTCATGGAATTAACATTAAAATTGCGACCTGAATTTGTATACAAGGTGTATATGGACAGCCAGATAGCCGTTAAGCTAGACGGATAGAAAGACATGGGTTGAATCAATTTAAAAAGTGATTAGGATACATTCAGGTGGGTGTTGAATAACTGTTACAAACATCAGCAAAAGCGCATAATACGCAAATCACATATGGTGGGGAAGGGTGAAAACGTTAAAGTTGTTCAATCCCAACCATATGCTACACTACGCACTTACTACTTTATACCAAAATTCGGGAAGAGGTCAATTATGAATCGACCTATACTTGTGTTTGAAATACAATACAAAAAATTAACTAAAAGCAAGACAGAACATAAAAGTATTTGAGGATATGTTTCAAAATTATTTTAAAAATCTATTGAATTGATTATACATATATTCATATGATCAATAACACTTTCTTTATATTTATTTGGAGATATTAAGACCATTTTTTGAAAAAATGAAACAAAATTCATTTTATTTATATTTATAATCATTAAAATTGCAAAGACCCAAAAAATCAAATTTGTATTCCTTAATCATAGTGATTAATATGTTGCCCATTAAGTAGATCCATTTTATTAAAATCAATGCAAATGTTTTGAATTCGCTGTCAAATTACTGAAAATACTTATTACTTTTATTTATAAATAAATAAATAAATAAATAAATAAATAAATAAATAAATAAATAAATAAATAAATAAATACTTATTACAAATTACTTAATTAAAATTTAAAATGTAAAAAAATGAGTTTGTGATTTTTTTTAAATTTTTCTATGCAACTTGTAATAAGTATTTTGGTAAATTTGTAAATAATATCAAAAATAATGAATTGTTTTTAATCAAACATGTATAAATTTATCTTTATAAATAAAAATTTAGCTTTCGAAGCTTTTTAGTTTTGACTTAGAAACTCTGTATCACAGAAATTTTATTTCATTTTGTAACTTTGTGTAATAAGAACGTTATGTTTTGCTTTTTAAAATACAATCATTCATATGAAAAATAAATCAAGAAATATTCCGAAAATTATAAAATTCCGAATCTCGAAATTTACAAAAATCAATCGCGTTTCGCATTCCTAGTTGATACTAACATTTTTATGGGATTTATGTAGGTTAAAGTGATTTTCGAAAGAAGGGTTCATATAGGACCTATGGTCAATTATGGACCAATTTTTTTCTTTTTTAAATTTCAATAAAATATTTAATTTTTAAGCTATTTGTGAGCATTAAAACTCTATTCCGGGAGGACATTTGTATGGGGAGTCAGGTGAAATAATGGGCCGATTGTGACCATCCTTGAGCAAAATCATACGTACTACTTTGCGTAAAATCTTTACATGAATAGCCAGCCAGCAAAACAGACGGACGGACGGACGGACATGGTTAAATCGACTCAGAAAGTAATTCTGAGTCGAACGGTCTAATGTAAGGTTGAGGCAGGACAATTTTTTCCGCGTTACAATATTTGCACAAACACATATTACCCCAACCACCTATGGTGGTGTAGAGCATAAATTCATCAAATATATTGCATGTGTTTCTACAGTAAAATTATAAAAATCTGCCAAAATGTCTAACTAAAACTTTTATTGTATAAACAAAATGTTCACACCTGTCAAACATTTTGATGCTTGTTTGCCAAATATATTTATATGTATTATTAATGAAAATTTATAAAATATAAATAAAAATCAACAAATATATATGTATTATGTCTAACATATTGTAAATCATAAAATCTAAATTCATTATCATTAATGAAGACATCTGCTGAGTTGGTGGTAAAACAAGAGAAAATAAACATAATGTATGGAAATTTTTTAAATAAATGTTTTAAAGAAAAATTGAAATAAATTTTAAATATAAAAATATGTTAATGTTTTAAACAAAATTCGAAGAAAATTCCCATGAAAAGGCAAGGCAAACATTTTTAAATTAAATTTGAAAGAACATATTTAAAATATATATAAATAAAAAAAAATAGTCATAGTGACTAAAAAAAAAAAAAAAACATATAGTACACAACTTTTTAATTACTATTTTTTAGCCCTTTCCTTTGTTTTTAAACCAAGTTTATCATTTCCTATTTGTTAATAAATTTAATTTTTATTGCCTAGGCAATTTGTTATTTAATAAAACTAAAAGTAAAACTCATTAAAAATATTTTATTATCTTAACATCTTTAGAAAAATTGTTAGGAAATTTTATATAGAATAATTAAAGGTATTAGAATAAGTAATTTCGTTGGCTTAAGACTTTTTCACAATTTTTCTTTACTTTTAATTTTTTTTTTTTTTTTTTTTTAAATTTAAAAACTTGTTAATAAAGTTTTTAACTTTACTATAGAGATTTTTAATGTTGCTAATGTTATTATCAAGTTTTATAAAAAATACAATAAATTAAAAGTTTTGTTAGCATTTATATAAAACCTAAAACTAATTTCCTGTTTGCCAACAACTGACATCCTTCTACCCTTTTGGCTTTTAATTTTTAAAGATATTTTTTATAGATAAGAATACAATGGATGTGTAGTTTAATTACTTTACTTTACTTTAAAGGAAAATTTAAGATTTTTATTTATTTTAATATTAAATTTAGCAAAATTGAAATATTTCAAAATAGTTTTACCTTTTAATGTACTTATCTTCGTGAGTAGTTTTTTGAAATGGGCTTTTATTTTATGAGTATACCGGGAAGCACTGATTCTGCAGCATGAGGTTTCTTAGTTAATTCGGCTTCAATATACACTTTTGAATCGACTGTAGTTCTCACTTTAAATTGTGGCTTTAAAAACTTGTAATTTTTTGAAAATTAATAAGTTTTACTGTGATAAAAAATAAGTTTTCAATTTATATGTAGACATCAAAATTTTAAGCCTTAAATACCTGCCTAACAGACAGACTGACAAGTCGACATATGTTATGTTAATTTTATTCAATTTTCTTGTTGTTAGTGTTTTAGTCGGTCATACAACAATCAAAATTTCTTATCACAAAAATTCTAAAAAAAAAACTTACACAGAAAAAAATATTTGAAATCATTTTTTAACAAAATTATTAACTAACTTTGTATTGGAATTAAATTATATTGTTTATTTATATAATTAACTTTCTAATTGGTTTAAAATTATTTTTTTTTTTTAATAAATTGAGAATTCCTCAAAATAATATAAAGAAAAATTAAAAATATAGAAATAAAATAGATTTAAATCAATTTTCAAAAGTTTTCAGTCCATTATATATATTTAAGCATGATATAAAAAACAAGGTAGTTCCACTTTTCTCTCTTAAAAAATATTTTGAAGTATATCGGTATTTTTTGAAGTTTTATTTTTGTAAACAATTATGAAAAACGTTGCCACATAAGGAAAAGGGGAAAGTACATTATGTGAATTTTTGGATAAAAATCTGTAATTTGAATTAATAACAAAAATTGTTTATTTAAATGAAAATAAATGTTTATAAAATTTTACTTAAACATGAGAAATAAACATACGATAAACGTTATTTTATTTACTCGCCATGACGTCTGTTCATTTAAGAGCGATGCCTAGGGAATATCCTCCAACAACCTAATTTTTATACAAAATATTGATTTAATTTGCAGACGTACATACCTATCCAAATATTCTTCAATATTAATTTCTATGTTGGATTCAAACAATTCTTTTGGGAAGCTGGAAATTGCAAACTATTGTTAAGACATATTCATAAGTCAAACACTCGAAACTTTTATTGGATGGAAAAGCATTTTTAGTTTATTTGCTTACACTTCCCTCAACAGTGTCATCCCTCTCAAAATGTAGTGAACATACAAGTGGAACTCTAGGCAATTCAGATTCCGTTAAATTGCGAGAATCAAGCCACTTTTATCGCATATATGGCAGAGTGGAAAATTTGAAAAATTTTATTGCAGCATACTTGCAAAAATGCCTTGTATTTTTACAATCGGGAAAAATGTTGTTAAATTTATCTTCTTTTATTCCCTTTAAGCTTAATCAATTGAAATCAATTATTTATTTGTATTTTTATTATTTAAATTTTAAAATATTAAATTTTTTATTGACAAAAATAAACAAAATATGGCAGCATGATATGTCATAATTCCCGTAAACTTTAGAACGTTAATTATGGCTTCCAAAAGAGAATGTGAAACTACCTTCTTTTTTATATCATGTATTTAAGTAAAAACAGTTATAATAAAATCAATTATTGTAGTAATTAATATTATCATTTTGATGATTGGAGATTGGATGGAAAATCAATTAAAAATTAATTAATTAATATAAGTAATTTCGTAATTGAAGTCGATTTTTACTTTTTTCTATAATAATGTATAATTGTAAATTGTCTGTAAAGAAAATATCCATAGACAAAACTAAATAAGTAAATAAAACAGTAAATATTGAAGGTCTTCAGAAACCTAATTTTAAAAAACAGACAGATTAAAGGACTTCGTTATAACTCACCTATAAGACACTAGAGTTTATATATATACATAACTTTGTTCACAATAGTTGTTCCAGATATTAAAACATTTAAACCGATATAAAACATCTGTCATCTTATATGAAAAATTAAACCCAACTAAGATATTTAAAATTTGCTTATTATTTATTTAAGTGAGTGAAACTAACTTAAAGTGTCAACTTAAATTATTTTCTATATTTTATTAAATTTTAAGCATGTATAACAAAAAAAAAACTTAACTAATAACTGACACAGAAACTTAAAGTTTCATTATAAAAAAATAGCAAAGGATTATTTAAGGTTACAAAAATAATCTGAAAAAAATCTCAATGTAAACTAAATTGTTTTTCTTCAAATCATGACTAAAGTATTTTTAAATCCTTTTACTTATTTTTGCTCTCTAGCTGATGGAAGTTGATTTTTTTTTTATTATTTTGGGCACAATATTTTTTATTCTTTTAAGTATTTGCTGAAGTTTGTACAAAATCACTTATTAAAAAGCTCAAGTGTTTTTGTTATATTTAAAGATTACTGCATTTACAAGTGTTTTGAAGATTTAATAATTTATTTTATTTAATGGGAAAAAAGCTATTGCTAGCCGGACGAATAAAAAAATAGCTTCTTAGCATTTTTTTTTTTGTTATATTTAGATAATTTTAAAAATATTTTTATGAAAATTAATTAGGAAAAACTTTTTTTAAGTTATAAATGAAATCTTAAGACAATCCATGTAAATTTTTACATTATTATTAATTGTTTTTTTTTTTTTTTTTTTTTT
>MINK01172805.1:0-17462 GCA_001735545.1 Phormia regina
GTATGTATGTATGTATGTATGTATGTATGTATGTATGTATGTATGTATGTATATTATAGAAGCTTAATAACTTTAATAATATTCTTTGGTGTTGGTAGACATATGGTTTTGTTACCCTACATTACGTTTTAATAAGATTTGAGATAGTTTTAAGTGACATTTATTACTTTAAGTCTGGTTAATTAATTTAAATATGAAATCTATAGATCTATAGATCAGCATGGTTTTCAGTATCAGCTGTTTTATTAATTTTCACTTGGTTTTGTTGCCTTTCCATGGTGCAAAGCCAACGAAATTATAATTAATATCGTCGATTATGGATACTAAGTTTATGCTCAAAGAAAGACAAAATGAAAATTTGGTGCGACCTTAATTAAATTTTATATTTATTTTATACAAAAAAAAAAAAAAGAAAAAACACACACACACGAGATCTTAAATCGTTTCCCTTGAAAAGATGGTTCGATCGACAAGCAAAGCATAGCACTTTTGTTTTCTAGAATATAACACGATCCTTTAACTAGAAGTTGATAATAACTTACAATAAGTCATAATCCTTTAGAAATTTCCTGTTTCCGTGTATCCAAAGTCACATTTGAATACAAAGGCGAATTGAAAAAAATCAAACCTTTTAACATAAGACTAGCATTAAAATGACGGAAATTGCCTTCATATTTGGGAACTTTTTTATTCAAATCTCTTTTCTTTCTTACCAATTGAAATTTGCACAGCTAATATCATGATCGTTTTATCATGTTTTAGGAGTACTAGCAGATACCTTTAAATACAAGATATTATGTGTGTGTAACTTTTAACTTTGTCGTCGATTCTGTTGATTAACCTAGCTTTTGGATATATTAAAGTGTTTTAAAACAGGAAACAGATGTATTTTTTAGATATCTGCTTGGTTCTATAAAAAGATACTTCAGAGCTCTAGGCGTTAGGGACTACCTTTTGGGACTAGAATTTTATGTTGAAGACTATGCCCGGGTTCACACAGAGCAATTTTTCTTGTCGCAATTCTGTGTTTATAGGAGAGAGAGGAATAGGGAATACTAAACTTTTACATTCTCTTTACCTCTCTGGTCTACAAAGTGTGAACCCCCACTATGCAATAGTTCTGCCTACAAGATCATTATAGGATCCTACAAATCGAGTCCCCTGCAGTGATGACTAAGAGAAAACGATATGAAAAAAAGTATGATTAAAGATTAATCTACTAAAAATTATTTATTTAAAGTCGAAGTTACCGTGTGACAATTTCCCTAAAAATATATCCTTCGTTTGACGATTTTTATATACATGAAAATAAATAAAAGGTAAACTTTTTAAAATTAAGAATTCATCCAAAATTTTAGGTAGAGAAACGGAATCACATAAAAATTTTCCTCTTAAAATAAAGGTATGTTTCCAATTTTGGGTCATAAAATAATTCACGGGATATATATATAAAATATCAATAGGAAACTACATGTCAAAGTTCAAATTCGGGTTGAAATCTTATTTTTCAGGGTCTATTTGTATATCGATGTTTTTGGGTTTGTCACATCATGAAGTATTACAGGTAGTAAGCTTGAGAAAAGCAAAAGCTTCTTATGTTTTGAAAATTAGTAAAAATTTATTATTGAAAAAAAAACGAATTTCCAACAGAACATTGAAGCCAATGTTATAAGTTTTCATGTCAACTTCACCTGTTAATCGGTTTATGTTTATTCGGCCATTCTAAATCATTAATAAAAAAGTGTACTCTTAAGTCGTCCTCAACTTCTGGATAAAACTATTTATTCTTTATCCAGTCACTTGTTGTTATTTGTGTGTTCACGTTGTGTAGTAAAATATTTCATGCATAATGTTGATGAACAGAAAAATCGTAAAATTTTGACACAATATTACAACTTGTTGATAAGAATCAACTCAAGTCAAAACTCAATTCAAAAATATTTGTTGGTCTGTCTTGGTTCGTTGGTTGAATGAATGGCTGGCTGGCTGGCTGACTGTGCTTTATACTTTTTTTATATACATTTTATTTGTGTTTTTATTTCCAATTTTTATGCTCAATTCATGTATGACATCCGACAATCATTGCTTGACATTTATGACAATAAAAACCTAAAATGTTACTTTAAATATGGCCCACAAATAAAATTTAAACGCACACACACGCACACTCTAGTCAACAGTGTAAAAACTAAAGAAAACTCTTTAAACGTCCAGTAATTTAGCTAGACTACATATAGAAACTCTCACACATACAAATAAACAAACGGATCAGGAAAAGCAAGTGTGTAAATGTATTTGTTAAATGGGAATAAAAAAGGCTTTAGGAACAACAAATTTCAATGAATTATAAAAGAAGAAGTGTCAAGGTTTTATTTAATACTACTATAGTATACTATATATGTTTGTATGTATACAGAATTCTTTTTGTTGTTGTTTAATTTTTACGACTTTTAAATAGACTTGTTAGACAGTTTTACGATTATGAACATGTTCTTTTGATTATTTTCTTGAAACTTTTATGGTTTTTATAACAATTTTGTTGTTATAATTTTATTTAGTATTTTTGGAAAGAGTAAAATGTAAAAAAAAAAAAATATTTTGTTAAGTTAAAGATGACCTCGGTTAATTGTAGATGATTATGATGTTGGGACTTCATGATGAGGACATCGTAAATTCTACCAAATTGGGGGTTTATAGATTTCAATTTTATACAATTTAATTGCCTGTGTTTACTCACTCACCATCATTATGATAAGTTTAGTAGTTGTCATAGAGACAGACAGACAGACAGACACAAGAGGAACGTAAATATATACTTACGTGTTGGATCATAAAATATTTTTTTCTATTTCTCTTTTTTAATTATATTTTGTTGATTTTTACAACTGTTTAATTGTATTTAATTTCCCTTCTAAATGTTTAATGATTCTAATATAATTTATTTTATTGTTTTGATTTTTTCCTGTGGATTTATTGCGTTTTTATATTGTAAATATTTGATGTTATAAATTACAAGTTGTCATAAAACTAACAACGTGAGAGAATATCATAATTGTTTAAAATGACAGTTGATATTGGTTTTAGGTGCTTTATATGGATTAAATGCCTCATGGTGTGGAATCTATGATTAGGAGTATAATATTTGTGGATATTTTTTTAATGGGTTTATTATGACACTATAAACAAAATTTTACTACCAAGATAAATATCCCCAATAAAATCAATAGGTTCTTAGATATCCTAGAATCTTAATAACATAAGTTTTAGAAATTTATTTATTTCTAGACAGATTTTGAGCAATAATTTATTTAAATTCTAAACAAAATCTAGAACGATATTTAATGAAAAAAGATACTGGAAAAATTTAAAATATAACATTAAGTTATTTAAAGAATTCTTTGCTACGATTAATTTTATTTATATGTTGAGCAATTTTGAGTTTAATTTATTATAGAATATTTCTTAGATTCTTAGATAATTTTTCTATAGTTAATTTCTCAGCTTTTGTAACAAATTTTTAATAACATTCTTCTCTCTATCGTAAGCCTGGTATTGTTTATACGTTTGTGTTCCATTAAAAGTCTCAGTTTTTTGAAAGATTTCTTAAATCTTTATTCTTAAAAAATATTAAATAGTTTCCCTATGTATTTAACTTTAAAACTCATGAAATATTTTGTCTTTTTAAAAACTAAATTCCTAATACTCCATTTAAGATTTACAACACAAAACATTACAAATTTATTATTTAAAATGTTACCACCAAAACGAATTGATTTTCAAAAAAAAAAAAAACAAAAGTAAATTCACACATTCCAATTGTGTAAGAGGGATATTAAGATGATGAATTTTTGGTTTTTAAAATGACTTATGGGAGTCAAATGAAGCAAATAAACACACATGCACTCTGTGATACAAAAAAGAAGATTAATTTAAAAATATCCTTAAAAGTACAGCCTTTAATATGATTTTTTAAATATTATAATTTCATGTTCATATGCATTCGTATAGATGGATGTATGTACATACATACACACATATGTGTGGAAAAGAGGTGTTGAATTTCAACAAGATTTCTTTCTATTGTATACATTTTGAAGGGATTTACAGGACCCTTGCCAAGAACACAATAATATTATGGATAGGAAACTAAAGAAAAGTGAAAGCGCTTACAAAATAATACAGACATAAGAAATGCATTTGGAAAAAAATAAATTATAACAATAGTATTTAAATGCGTAAATGGCATTAACCACGCTCCTCATTGTTTTATAAAATTTGGTTGCGCCCTCCTTTAGATTTTCGTATGCATATGAATAATTTACGTAGAGTTTTTTCAAATATTTTCCTTAGAGTATTTCATTAAAGGAACTACATTAGCTGTGTGTATGTGTTGGTGTATAGAAAAGAAACAAGATCCTTTTAAAATTATTGAAAAAAATGAACCTTTTATTTTTAGTTTCTTGTATTTTCTTTTATGTGTCCTTTCTATTTAAAATTCGTGGAATCTTACACTTTGTACAAAGTGTACATGCATACATACATTTTGACTCTTAAATCTAATTTTCGGGGTATTTCATCATCATCATCATAGTGATCTTTATCAAAAGATATAATTGTACTTTTTTTGTTGTTGTTACCTGAATTGAAATAGTAGATGTTTAGTTGTATGGTGGTGATAAATGAGTATGTATTCATACTTTTGCTTGTAAGGCAAAACTTCTATGTCCTTTTTGAAATATTTGGTGTTCCTCTAGTTCCAGTACTATTACAATTGTTGTTGTTGTTATTTTGGTTCCTGCTCGAGATATTGTTGCTTTAGCTGTTGATGACGATAATGATGTGTACACGTTGACGACAAGAAGTCAATTTTCAATTTACGACCATTTTGAAATGAGTAATTTCTTTTTGTGTTTTTTTTTTCATTGCGTTATGTGTATTTGGTTGCATCGAGAGAACATACTTGCTAGACCAGAGAAGTTTAGGAATGCATTTTTGATAATTAAAAGTTGAACAAACAGCATTAATTTTGAAGAAGTACTATACTCTTTATGGTACTTATTTGTGAAAAACCCGTTTTCCAATCAAGTTTGTATCAATAATTAAAAAAAAAAGAAGGAAGAAAGAGGGACATTTATTATTTCACTTTTATAGAGTGATTCCATGTCAAAACGAACAGCAACCGCATTTGACATCTCCGATTTCAATGAAATTCATTACAAGCCTTGATCATTGGAAGTGTTTAAGAACTATGAAATTTCAGACCGATGTTTCTTTTCGGTGCTGATATAAGACGGTATTAAAAACAAAAAATGTTCAAAATTTTACAAATGAATATCTATTTAACTTTTAATAACTTCTTAAATCTACATGGTAAATGTTTAGTTGTTGCTGCATATTAACGACAAAGATATTACCTTCATAACGATATCAAAAATTTAAAATTCAAAGATCAAAGTTGAAAATAAAAAAAATTTAAAACTATTATAGCTCTAAAACCGGTATTTTTAAAATTCTTAAAAAAATTGTATATTGGTTGACATAACTTTTCATCATATCGATATAAAATTGTACCCAGGAAAAATTCATTCATGTGAATCTCAGTAATATTCGTAATATTTTGTATTAGTACTTTTTATTTTACACTTAACACTAGTATATGTTCGCAATGGGTTTCTTCCAGAATTTTGTTGCACAGGGGCAATGGTGTAGGGAAGCATATTTGCGGCCTTGAACGACTATATCATTTTCAATAAATCCAAAATCGATGAAACAAGTTATAAATGGACAAAGGGGCAGACAGATGGACGGATATTATTAAATCAACTTGGATAGTGAACGTATTATAGTTTCACAGCTAATACCGGAAAATACTATTTATACTATACATTTTTATAATAATTTCCCTTGATGGTAAAATATATTTATTAATAGCGTTTTTGATGGGAATATAGCAAAATTCTGTGAATTTTAATTTATTTTTTTGTTTTCCTTTTTGTACTAAGTATTTTAGGAATATATGTGCGAAAATAAAATTTGATATGTTTTAATTCCTTTCCGCTCCTGTTCTTTATGATAAACTATCTATAGATACTTACACGTTAGTATTAGAAAATGTTAATGCTATAAGTGTGTTTCATTTTATAAGTTGCAGATGTGAAAAATGTTTCGCGTCCTGTTTTATTTTATTTATTTTTTTTCCAACACATACATACATAAACAGGTTTTGTTCTAGCATTTTTATCCTTAAAAACACAAGTACACTTGGTGCATTGAAGCGCATCTTTAGCCAGTATGCTGTAATATTTTTGTTGTTAATTTTTCAAACCCTTAGTATAAGTAGATTTTCTCATTTGTTGTTATTAAATTAAATGCATTATGTGATAGAAATATTATTTTTTAGCTGTTAACTTAGTTTTCCTTTTATTTTAATGTTATTTTTTCCCTGTATCCTTCCACTCGTAATGTGCCAAGTGTGCAATTGTTTTATGATTTTTCTAAATGATATTTTCAAATGTACTTAATTCTAAAAATGTTGAGTAGTTGCATGCCTGCTGTTTAAGTTCCTCCTGAAGATGCTGTACTTTATTTACTCTTCATTCATGTTAAATTAACATTTTTAACAAATTTTAGATTTACACTCAAATTTTCTAAACTGAATTCGTGGAGTTTGGAGTTAATGCGCATGTTTAGATTTTTAAGAAACAGTGTTTTGGATGCTGTTTTATTTAGGGAAAATTTTATTTTATTAATATTAATCATAGAATTTAATTTACTTTTTATTTATTTATTTTGTTAAATTAATTAAACTTTCCCAATAAACCATAGAACGATATGATAAAGAAAATGATATTATATTTGGTGCCGATTATAATATTATATTGGATTGCTGAACACGATATTATTATGATATTGAGATTTTGAAATATTTCTTTTTATTAAATTAAAAAACATAAACATTTGGAAAGAGCTTCAAAGAAAAATTAAATAATTACAAAGTTTTCACTAAACAATAACAATATTATTGATAATATCTGCTAAAAATATCAATCATATATGATAAGTATTATATGTATATATATATATTTATAAGATCTTTTCTTATTTTAGCTAATTATGATTCTTTATAATTTTATTTAGTATATTTAAATGCAAATAAATATAATTTTTAATATTAATTAGGGTTCAGAACAAAATGCAGGTAATGACGATTTTACTATCATTATTTTTTATTAGATACGCAAACGATTGTCACTAGAAATAATTTTTATCGTTATAATATCTTTTGGTTTATTGGGTTATGGCTTTTTCATTATAGTATTTCGTAGGTGTCTTTTTACCAAAGTAATGTTGTTATAATCTGTTCAGAAAAGTTTTAAGTAAATATCAATTAAATTACATCATAAACAAATTAATGAGCAACTAATTTAAAAGCAAATTTACTGGCATTTTTTTTTTCTTTTGTTTATTTAATTATTTTAATTAACGTTAATATAAGTAAGAGTTATTTTATTTTTTATTATTTATTTAATTTTTATACATAAATAGTATTTTAGTTACTAAATAGCTCTAGTATATATACATACAAACATATATGTATATGTATGTAGTGTTTTTATGTGGAAACATAACTTTTCAGTTAAAAAGCTGTAAACTAAAACTCATAGTTTAGATACAATCAAATCTGTACATTAAGACAGCAGACAAAAACTTGCCATAAAAATCTTTAGAAAGAAGTCATAAACTCAAGTCCTACTCATAATATCACTAGTACTTAATAACGCTATTTAAAAAAAAAAGATATTTGTATGTTTGTTATTCTTATGTGGTGTATTTCTTTAAAGACAAGATGACCCACTACTAGAGGAAAATAAAAAAAAATAAAAAATAAATATATTTAAGCCGTTCGCTTTAAAATTGTATAAAATGATTATAAAAGTAAACTGTGACGAGATTTAATGTTTCACAGTTAATGAGATTTTGCGTTTCTTTATATTTTAAATGACTTTTTCTTTGTGATTTCCTTACAAGTTATGAAAAGTATTTTAAATATATTAAAATATTGGTAACATTTGACTTAGGGTTATCGGAATGTTTTTCTAGAAGATATTCTAGTGGTTTTCTGGTTTGAAGTACGATCTTCATAAAAAGTTTAATATATAAATAAAATTCTACATGATCAGAGTTGAGATTCTTTTGAATTGATTTGGAGGTTTACGGATACATAGCTGGTACGTACGTAGGTTATATCTTTTAATTAAAGAGATATCAATTTCTAACAAAATGTTATTGTTTTTTTTTTTTTTTGCCTTGTTTTTCCCCAAAATTTTTTGAAAATAATCACAACAAAATATTGCAAGAACCAAAAAATAATATTAAATACAGTAGGACTTCGATTATCTATAATGGTCGGCATCGGAAGCATTCTGCTTCCTTTGCTTGAGCAAAAGTTTTGAATTGTATTTTTAAACATTTTATAGTTTTATAATTAAATAATTGAAGGATTTTTTAGTTAATATAAGAAAAATTAACAATTTTGGAAAAAATAGCGAATAACACATAAAGATTTCATTTTACGTAGTTTCCTAAAAAGTCATATAATGTTATTTGTTTCTTCTTTTTCAAATTGTAATCGATCGAATGGATCAATGATGTGTAGTTCGGTGAAAAATGTTTGACAGTAACATTTTTCGCCTTAAAGTTCTGTGCGTCTGCGTGTGCTCTTGGATAACAATAACTAGTGCTTTGCACTTGTGTGTACCAGCAACATTAATGCAAACTAATGTAGTTAGTCTATCCTTTGACACCTTATGCCCTCATTCTGTGAGGACAAAATGCTTGCAGGCAAACACTTCACATAAAGGCTTAAATGTCTAAATTAAATGAGGGAATTACCCTTTTTCATTTTATTTACATTTATGTTCGATTGTTCAAAGCAATTGAAAAAATTATGCTTGGATCCCGGATAATACAGGCGGATTACGGTTAATCAATACAAACAAAAATTAATGTATAGAAAAGACGATGTTGTCGGTTAATCGAAAGAAGTTCCAGTGTAATAATAAAAATAGTATTATTTTCCGAAAAGTTAATAATATAGTAATATTGCAAACGATCTTCAAATCCAAATAAAAAAATCAGTTACAAAATAAATTTAATCATTCACTGTATCGACAGATATGTACGTATTATTACCATAAAGTAGGGCACCTATTTTACGTCCCCTTAATACTCCTTAGTAATTTTAATATAATAAATTTTTGCTCATACATATTTTATTTCTTAAATATTATATATTTACTTTTTATTATGAATTAAAATAAAAAAAATCAAATAAAAACCTTATATGTCATATGAATTAGTGTTCGGCCTCTCATATGGCATCATGAACTACTTGAAAATGGTCTTAATAGTTCGTTATAAAAGCTATAAAAAAGGATTTTACAACACACACACACACCCAACATAACCTAACAATATTAAAAATAATAAAATAATAAAGTAAAATGAAGAATGAAAAACATAACGAGAAAATAAAATAAATATAATCAAAAATCTCTGTCGCGTATTTTAGTATCAAATTAAAATTGCATTTTTTCTCGACTTTTATGTGACAATAAATATTTAAATGGCTAGAGTCTTTTTTTATATATTAAACTTAACTTCAAATAAAAGTCACAAATTAAAAAATAAATAAAATTGTGTAATTAACTCATTTTTATGAGGACAGTAAATTAAAAAAAAAAACTGTTTTTTTATGTTTCTAAAAAAAGAGAGAGGGATACAATTATTAATAAATAATTCCAAGAAATAAAACTTTTTTAATGTTTTTTTATATATTTTATATTTGTTAAAGATATTTTTGAAATCATGTTAATCTTTTATATTTTTGGTTTTTAATAAATATGAAATTATGTTTATATTTCTATAATATTTTATTTGTAGAATTAAGTTTTTCTTCATCTTATTCTTGTAGCATTTCATTACAAAATTCTTTTGTTCTTAGATAAGGAAAATTATGATTTATTGCTTTTAACCTTTTTTTCGTTTTCTTTTGTTAGATATCTTGTGTTGCATGTACAATAAATATAAAAAAGACTTATGTTTTTTAATAAAATTGTCTTTAACTTATATTGTGTCTTTTGAGTATCTTCTTTTTATGCTCGCAATTGTCACTTAGATGAACATCATGTTTTTGTTGTTACTTGTTTTAGAATTTTCATATTTTAGCAGTTGTAGATATAAAAAGGGTCTTCATATTGTTTTCATTCAAGGTGTTAAATACATTTAAAATGTCACTTGTTTATGATGAATGTCATTTGATTTGAATTTGCTTTGAAAATGTTAAACATAACTTGATATATGTATTTATGTAAATACTATTGTAAATGTTAATACGGGTACCTTCAGGCATAGCTTCTGGAAAAGACAACATGTTATTCGTATTTAAATTTTTAATTTATTTAATTTACAAATATAGATCATTGTTTGAATTATGTCATTATTGTGATAATTTTGATTTAAAAATTCGATTTCTAAGTGAATCTAATGAAACATTAACCAAATTGGTGATGTCAAAGGCCACAGTGTTAAGTACTCTTTATATTAATTAATTAGGATAACTTTTGCGACTTTCTCCTTGAGACGAAATTTAGCTCAAATATGTATCTTGTACAAGTTTTATTTAGCAAAAATTGGTTAAAAAGTTATGGTTCAAAATACGAGAAATCCTGGATGTATATGTATAGGAAGGCACTATGAACTTTACTCCTGCCAAATATAACAAAATATTTGCTTAAAACTCCTATCCCATATATGACAATGCTCCTAAATTTACAGATTATTAGGACAATAGGATCACATCTTTTAACGTTCTTCAAGGGAATTTGTGGTAATTACAATAATGAACTAATCCGTAACTCGTTACCAATGTTCCAGTTGACATCATCACAATCAATAGGTATCAGTTCAGAGTTAACAACTCGCGCTGATACCTATTGATTAAATTATCGTCTTGGACCAGTCTTCTGAGCTGACAAAAGGTAATAATAAGCCATACCCAATAACAACCGCGTTTAAAAGTGACAGGTTCCTCCCATATAAAGTTCCGGAACTATAACCCGTCACTAGACTTAAGAACCTGTCACGAGACTAAATTTAAATCGGTCCTCTTACTTCTACAGATTGTTCATAAATTTTCAACAAGAAACTCTACCACCTTTAATCATTTATCATTTTATCAATCACAACATTTAACTGTATTATCAATAAATCTTCAAACAATAATGCCGTTAATGGATATAGACAAATCATAAAAATACCAATATAACATTTTTATTTTTATCACTCATAAATCTTGTAATAAAATTTATTTGTTCTTTTTTTTTTTTTTTGCATTTTTATTTTGATATGAATTAAATGTGACAAAATTGATACAATTTCAGTTGAACAAACAATTACATGCAAATTTGATAATAAATGTGGATGACCTTAAAAATATTTAGTAGATAAATAAAATAAAATAAAGATACATACAAACATAATAAACTGAAATAGACACAAAAAGTAAATGTCTGCAATACAAACACATACACACATACATATATATATATATATATGTATATCTGTGCTTGAAAACGATTTCTAACAGTCAGCGAACAAAGTGTAAAAAAGCACATTTTGCAAAGTTAGAACGTGCGTCAATTTTGAATGCGTCATAAAAATTTTATTTATTCGAAATGAAGTGATAAGTGTATCTAACACCTATTTTCGTTGTTGGTTAAGTTGATGATATGGTGTCTGCCTATGTTTTATGATAGAAAATGTAATGAAACATGACCAAACTAATAGTTAGTAACGTATAATAAAATGATATTTAAATGGCTTAAATATCGACAATGCACTATGGATAGAATGACATTTTTTATTTTTAATTTTAAAAAGTTTTTTTTTTTGAAGTTTTTTCCAGATTTATATACATATTTAATTTATAAAATACATACCCATAGTACATGGAATTTTTGTGTTATAAAAATTTTAAGTGTTATAGCAACATTTTACCATATAACAATAATTATAATGACATTACGATAATAATTTTCATTCTTTGCAATATTTTTTCATTAAACTATTTAAACGAAAACTCAAACTGGTGATTGTGGATTTGAATCCTTGCTTTTATAAATACACAAATGCAATATGTATTTATATACATATGTATATACATATGTATGTATGCACGTTGGAAGTTGATGGTCTATGTATGTGAATATAATCATGCATGCATGAATTTTATTATTGACAATTGTTTAAATTAAATGCATTTTACTTTCATTCCCCACAGAGAACGAGGAAAACTAATGGTGAATATACTTCAAGTTTTTTTTTTTTTTTATACACACATTTATTTACATATAAGTATTTTTCTTTTTTGTTAAATTACTAAAAATACTTTTATTATTATTGTCATATCACATCATACTCATCATCATCATCATCGACATCAAAACTCTAATATGAATAGTTAAGTGAATGTGGCAAATAAAAAAAAGAATTGTATAAAATAAAGTCGACGTATAAAAAGCTTTTTGTATTGTTTATTTTATTTTTATGAACACCGCGGGAATGTGACAGCTTGTTGGGTGAATGTAAGTTTGTTAATATCATCAAAATTCTTTCACAAAAAAAATCTACAACTATTCAAATAGTTGTATGAACCATCAAACCATTTTTTATTCATCTATCTGTTCATATTCTCATTATAGAAAAAAAAGAACAATAGCATGAGGACGTACATACATACATACGCAGTATGTTTAAACATATTCGTTGTATGTATTTCAATATTCGTTAATCATTTAAAGCAGGGTTTGATTTTACTACTATATTTATCATATTTTGAAATAAATATCTGCTGCTATTTTGTATTTTGCAGTATAGTAAGAAAATGCAGCATTTATTTACTATGTCTTGTAGCATAAAGAAATTTTGTAACTATAGTTACAAAAGCTACTAAAATTTCTTTTATGAAATAGAAAACGCATGCACATTGGTCTATGTGTCCATGAGTATATTTTATTTTCCATAGAAATAGTTTTAGTAGCAACAAAATTGCTTAAATAAAAATATTAAAATTAAAAGAAAATCAAAGAAAATTTGCTAAACATTTTTTGCAGCAAAAGAACAAAAATTGTTCGTGTGCTATATTTTTTCGACAAAGACGATTGACAGTGTTTCAAAAAACTAAAAATTATATAAGAAATATTTTTAGTTGTCGTGTGTAGTAAAAAAGAAAGAGTTTAATATTTATTACATAGTCGTAAATAGAAAAAATTTGTCTGATGCTGTATATTTAAACCCTGGTATAAATTAATGTCTGCAATTTTATATATGTATGTGTATGTATGAGTATTAGAAAAAGCTTTGTTTATGGGGTATTCCGATATAACAAAAATGTTATTTGTGAAGTTTATTAGTTTTTTGTTTTACAAAAAAAAAAAAAACGATCGCTAACATTTTGATCATTAATCGCTACGTCCAAAACCATTTACAGGAACAAATTGAAATATATTGAGGTTGTTGGGACTTTCAGTAACCAACACGGGTATTAAAAGTGATATTTCTTTTAATAATAAGATTTTGAATAATAAATTTCAACATAATAAATAAATGTAACTACACATGTATATGTAGTTTACTAATATTATTGGTATTTTTAACCCCAAAAATATGAATTATTTTGAAAGTTGCAACTTCAGATTAATATAACTTTTTGTAAAAAATTTCAAGAGTATTTAAAAAACAAATTAGAAATATTCAATAAACGAGTCTAAAAATGTTTTAAAATTTTTTTTTTCAATCTGAATACTTCTTATATTAAAAACATACACATGTAAGCAGTATAGAGATCTACAAGAACTATCTACATATATACACAATTACTTTTCAGTTATTACTTAACTTTAATTTGAATATACATATATATATGCTACAAAAAAACACTTTATATTTTATTATCCTTTACACAGAAGAATTCCTTCATATAATGGGAGTTATTTCATACTATATGTTATTTTCATATTATATGCAGTTGTGTGTAAATCCTGTTTTTTTCATAACTGTCGATTTTATTTCATACAGTAATGAATATTCACTCATATTTATACTTAAATACCAAACATGTGTTTCTCATTGCAAATGTATTGTGTATGTGATTTTGTTGCAATTATGTACATACATATGTATATGTTTTTTGTGTCGCATATCATCGTCAACATCATCATACACATCAACATATATTTGTTTATCATATTGATGATGATCATCGTCATAGTCATTGCCTTAACATCGATATCATTGTTATCAAATTTTATTATAGTCATTGTATTTTAGTTATAGTTGTTGATAACTGTGTGTGTGTGTGTATGACGTGTTTATAGTTTTCCGTCAATTTAGAATAGAATTGTAAACATATTTTGTATGAAGGACATTCAAAATATGAAAATTTTATTGGGAAATACCAATAAAATATGTTTGGAAAATAATAAGGAATTCTTAATATTGACTTTTATATTAAGAATTTAATAATTGTTTGATTTATTTTCATTATTTACCTGACATAGTGTAATGCACTTCAGAGTCTACACCATTAAAATCTATGAAATATTTTACTATAATATTATCACTTTGTAATCTTATTATATATAATCCCAAATGAATATCTTATCAAATTTATTAGTATCGTAGGATTCAATGAAATTCTAATGATAAATTTATTTTATATAGTTTAATAAAGCAAAAACTTGAAATATCTTGAATATATACAATCTCAAGATAATATCGTAATCCATAATTTGTTTGAAAATAAATTTTAACAATAATCCTAATACTCCAAAACTGTAATTTGACAAGCAGTAGATTAGATCGTGCCTTATTGGCCTTTTGAGACCAAAACAAACAAATCATTAGGAGGAAGAAGAAGAAAAAATAATAAAATATTAAGAGTAAATGAAGATAATAAAATCACAATTATCTAAACTAATCTAGTGATGAAGAAGTGGATTTTTATTTATTTGTTTATGTTAATTTCTTTTTTTTTTTTTGTGGTCATACACTTAAAAGTTGCTGCATTTGTCTCCTCATCACAGTCATAAATCTTCAAGAGTTTATCTCGTAAAAAGAAACAGCAACAACAAACAAAAACACTACTCTTGTCTTAGGAATGTAAGTTGTGCATGCGCTTAGTATGATGATTTTAAAGTTGCATATCAAGCAAATAACTTAAGTGGTAGTGCTCTGATTTTGCTGTTGCTATATCTTGGTCTTGAATTATCTGAGGAAAAAAAAAACAAAAGCTACACCAACATTTGGTCATATAACCCTTTAGAAAGGGATCATCAGCCAGCAACCTGTTGTTGACTGTGGCCCAAGTAGATGATGATAGTGAGGGAAAAATGTTTTATAACCACACGACGACTAATTATCAAAGTTTAAATTATAATTACGCTTGCGCGTGCTGAAACAAAACGTAGATCTTTTGCTTTGTTTCTTTTTTTTAATTTTAAATTTTTAAAGTTTAGCTTTGTGTATGTGTGTGAGTTTATGATCATCACACGCACATCTTAAGGCAGGCGGCTTTTGTTTTTTAGCTGTTTATTCTCCTCTGTCCAGAAACAACATGGTTCTTGTTTAAAGCCACTGGTTTAAAAACAAATGTTTGAATATGCTCTACTGCCAATATTAAATGTATTTATAGTTGGCATTTACTACTTGTGCCAGTAGAGCGTGGAGCGTTGGAGCATTAACTAAAGCATCGATTAACAAGATTTTGTGATTTTGAATTAATAATGTTTTATTGTTTAACAGGCCATATATATTTTATTTATTTAGTTTTTTATAGTATAATTTCTCTTATAACTCGAAGCATTTCATTTGGCGCCATAAATCTATCAACACTGTGTAAAAATGATCACTACTTTAAACTGATCTCTTCCACGTACATACATATGTCTCTATGCTTGTCTGTCCATCTGTTTGTATATTGCATTTTATTTATTTTTTTTCATTTAAGCCTTTTATTTGAGCATAATCATATGAAACTACAGT
This sequence comes from Phormia regina, assembly GCA_001735545.1. NCBI lineage: Eukaryota > Metazoa > Arthropoda > Insecta > Diptera > Calliphoridae > Phormia > Phormia regina. Next base: position 16,102 of record MINK01172805.1, read on the forward strand.
CTCTATTCCAAACCTCATGTTGTGAAAGATTTACTGCCTTAATATCTGTTGTTGTTGTTGTTGTTGTTTTTTTTTTTTTTTTTTGCATTTTTTTTTTAACTTTAAANNAAGATTTACTGCCTTAATATCTGTTGTTGTTTTTTTTTTTTTTTTGCATTATTTTTTTAACTTTAAATTTCTTTAATGCTTGCACAATGGGTAAGAACAACTCATGTTTTTTCAATAAAAAGAAGATTTGTCAAATGTATAAGGAAACAGAATTTATCGAAAATTTTCTATTAAGAAAAAATGAATAATGGAACGTCTTTTAGGAAACGATCGAAGTTTTTTATATTTGGAGAGAATTTCTCGATTTTTTTAATAAAAGAAAAAATAAGAAAAAATTTATCGACAATTTATAAAAAAAGAGAAAATTTACCAAAAAGTTTTTGAATATATAAAAAGAAAATTTATCGAAAACTATGTTATAAATAAAAAATGCGTAGAACATTTGTTATAAAGAGAGTTTATAGAAATAAATACATCGAAATTTTTTTATAAACAGCGTTATAAATTTATCGATATTTCTTAGAGGAGAAAATTTATAAATTTTTAAAGAAAAATTTATAAAAAATTCTGTAATAGGAAATTTTAGGAATTTCTATTTATTTAAGTAGAATATCTGAAGCTCCCTATAGCCAGCTCCTATAGAGTTTTTTTTTTTTTTTTTGTTAAAAAGAAATTATTTCAAATAAAAAATATTTTAAAAGTAACACATATATATGGAGATTTTTTCTAAAGAGAAAATTTATAGATTTTTTTTAAAAAAGAAGTTAATCAGATCATTTTTTAAACATTTTTTTTTATTAAGAAAAATTTTTCTTTTAGTTTTTTTAATGGAAAAAAAATATAATCTCGAAGAAATGTTGGAAATTTTTCTATAAAGAGAAATTTTGATGAAATATAGAAAAATCAATGAAAAAAAATTATTGAAAATTTCTTTATAAAGAAAAAAATGTATTAATTTTTTTAATAAAGAAAATTATATCGAAATGTGAAAGTTTATCAGCGTTCGTTAGAGAAATTTTTTATGTAATAAAATAAGACGATAATTCTTTATAAAGAAAAAAATAAAATAATCGCAAATTTATTCGATATAAAAAATATCGAAATTTTTCTTTAATTGGAAAATTTAGCGATAAAGAAATATCTATAAAGAGACAATTTGTCGACTATTTTTCTACTAAAAATTTATCAAATATTTTTTATAGCAAAAGAAAAATAGAAATTTTTTATAAAAAAATTATCGAACATTTTTTGCTGCTACCCAGCAAAAAAGCCAACAAAAGCTTCGAAAAAAGAACAGTTTCACTACTTCAAAA
>MINK01172806.1:0-18453 GCA_001735545.1 Phormia regina
TTTTAATTGAATGAATTATTTTCATGTATATTTGTTAATTGGTGACTTTTTTCTGTGTACAAATTGGAACAAAAATAAAAATCATAGACTTCCTATTATTAAGTATTTTTTTAATTTACATAAGTACTTAGTAAGTTTTACTTTTGAAAGTTCTCCAACTTCTCATACATTTACTGTTCACGCACTTAATTACATCAATGAAGAACTCGCTAATGTTGTTTAACTGGACTGACCAATCACATAAACAGCTTAAGATCAGTCTTCAAATCTTCAAAGTAAATCCTGGTAAAACAAATTGTCGGAAATATGATAAGATTTGTATGACGATGATGCCAAACTAACAGGCAGTTTAAGACAACATTTAGACAAACGCTAACAGACAGGCACCATAACATAAGTGAATAAGAGACAAACAGACAGTCAAGCTGCATAAAAAAAAAACACAAAATACATTTGCTGCTATTAAAAATCAAAAATTAAAATTTAACGCCTTTTATGAACAGTAAAAGCAAAAAAGTTTTTAACTTGAAATTGATAAAGAAAATAATACGCAAAATAAAGCAAAATATAAACAAGATTTTTACGCACCCAACGAAATTTATTTTTGCGTTTTCATAAAATTTATACAGTTGTTTTTAAAGAAAAAGTGGGTATTTTACTATTTTATTTTTATTTTCAGTTTTGAGTTGTCATAAATGGAGAAAGCTAACCGCTTTCTTGAATAGATCTTGAATAATGAACCAGAAAAATTAGTTTTCTTTTTCGTTAATAAAAAGAAATAAAAATAATAAAAACACTGACAAAAATGTCATAAACTATTGTGCGTATAATAATGCGTAGGGTTGAGTACTTTTGAGATAATTTAATATTTCTTTCAAATAGATTGTGTACTATTATAAATATTAAGTGGTAAACGGCTTCTTTTGAAGCCGTTTTAATTTTTTTTTTTTTAATTTTACCCACACACAGTTATATATATGTATACATATATTTTTTTTAAGTGTACCATCATCAGCCTTTAAAATCAGGAAGAGTTTTATTTTTCTATTGGACAATCATTGAAAACAAACATACTTATTTATAAGTACATTTAAGTAACGTAACGCATATTTCATGTAATGAAAGTCTGAGACTGAGCAAAAAGCAAAACAGCATTTCTTAATAATTCCATTAAATAGTAATTAAACTTAAAAAACTTTACTAACAATGGCAATAGTAAAAACTTCGACAAATTAAACTAATATTTTTACATTTTTCGTTTTGAAAAAATAAGTATTGAGACCAAAGTAACTCATTTTTTTTATTTTGCCAGTGAATATAAATTTATTAAAAAGAATTTCAAAGTAATATTTCCTACAAGAAGTTTATAATAAACTGAGTAAAATATTTAAAGCTTTTGCATATTTTTTGATAAATAATAAATTAAAAAAATATATATATATATTAATAATTATTGAAACTCAAAATTTCAAGGATAACAACGAAAAAGATTTTGTTTTCCTTTTATGAACATAATCGCTTCCACTATCTTACATATGACTAATGTGTTGTAATTAGATATCTAAAATATAAAAAATATACAATAAGAATTAAAAATAATTATTTAACAATATTTATTCAATTTCGTAGGATTAAAAAAGATACTTTTATAATTTTTTAAAGAATGTATAAGAAATCAATGGTTGTGAAAGCTCAAAAAACAGCATAGACAGCAGAATTACGACGACCGTCAAATATTCGCAATAAAAAAATGTTATTTCTTGTCTTCAAAAATGCCATTGATACTTATACAACTTATGTAAACTTTGTAATTGTATTGCAAGTATCATACCTGATAACTATAAATGTATATTTATCTTAAGAATCCAATCTCCAAAAAGTAATGGATAATTTGGCTTTGTTCGCTATAACGGTTCTGGGGTTAGAAACCTGTTTGGTTAGGTTTGTGGATCTACTGCGATTTTTAGTACAAATAAAACTAAACATACACTAGATGTCAGGCAAAAACTCTACAATTTTAACAGAACTGTTAACAGGTTATGTTAAGAACATAACTCAAATGGATAAAAATTTAGAACTATTATGGCACATTATATATGATATAAGGAAAATTTTTAGCACATTATCTAAAGTTACTGAAAATTTTACGTAATATATAAGTAAAATTTATATACTCCATGTAGAAAACCGTTTGAGTGGTTTCCTTACGACTTCCTGATAAATAATGTAATGAATATGTAAGAAATATTTAACAAAATGTTAAAATTAATTCTCAGTTACTTTTTTTGTTTCTTATCAGAATGAAATGAGAAAAAACTTGACTAATATTCAGACGCTAAAGTCTGCGCCGACTTTTAAATCCGGTGCAGACCGTCTCAACTTATATCGATAACGGTATGCCAAATTTAGATAAATTAAAAGGAGAGAAAAAACAAAATGTCATTTTTATTTTTCAGTAACAAAATTTGTTTAAATTACAAGAGTTTATTATAAATATCTATTATTAGTATATTGTTTATGAACCGATTTTGCTCATTTACTCATAAAAAACCTTATATAAGATCAATATTTAAGACAAATGTTGTTCCGAGTACTATACTACTCTCTATAAACAGACGGACTGACATAACTAAATCGTAGTAAGTTTTTTTCAGCACCCATAATATATATACATATGAATTTTTCGACAGGAAAAAAGGATAGTGGGTCTGATAATGTTCTTGTGCAACAAATAAAAAAAAAGAGAGGAAATTTCTTTNNTTTGTTCCACTTTTGAAGTTGTGAAAATATTCTCTTTATGAAGAACTTCAACGTTTTTTACTGGGTAACATTACAAATGTTTTTTAAGGCTTATGATGTTTTGTTGCTATATGTAAAATAGCAAGGATTCAAATTAATTTAAAGCAACTACATGACAAAAGTACTTTTAAATGTATTTTATATAGAAGTTTGACAGCAACAAGTAGAATTTTTGGAATATAATAAGAATGAAATACATAGCGTTATGGAATACATTTTTTCTGTACCGCTACCCACTTCATCAACATTCATAGAGTTTTATCTATTAATAGTTAATTGTAACCTAATTAATGATTAATTTGTGCCCAAGTCACTTATTTTTGTATTCTGATAGCAGCAAAGTTTAATAAGTTCTGATATACTATCGACTCTACTAGGACAATCAATTTAACGCAAATAATAATATAATTAAGATTTTTAATGACCATAATTCTTAATCCAAAAAATATGTTGTATATGCAGTTTTTGTAACTTTTGTTATATTTTTGTTTGGCTCTGAAAGCAATGATGTAAGAATTTCTCAAAAGATTATCATTTAAAATCAATCACTGACTTTTACAATTTGTACACTGAATCAATATATCCAATAATTATAAAAATATGAAAAGTTGTTTTCTAATAATAGAGTGTTTAAACAAATATTATGGAAGTAATATTTTTGAAGATTTTCATTGCAAAATTATGATTTTTAGATGTATATTTTAATTAGAAATATTTTAATAGTCACTCATCCATACATTTGAATATAATAAACAATAAATAAATTCAGTTTAGTAAAAAAAAAAAATATAATATTTTTTAAACTACTTACATTATTCCAAAATATTTAATGGATTTTTTATTTGCATTAATTTTAATTTAAGTAAAACAACTTGTTTGGCTAACATATTCATTAAAAATCCTAGTTCATTTAAGTCTTCCTTAAACATAAAATAACCAATGATTCAGAAAATAATTTGTTTACCCTACATTTGATATAATCTTAATAAAATTTGTTGGTTTTTTAAAAAGCATTTTTTGTAAATAATATGATGACTACAGTGATAGAGGATATTCCCATTCATTTAAGTTGAAAAATCCAACAATTTGGTATAAATGAAAAAATGCTGAAAGTCAAAATCGCTTTCTCAAACTTTACAGTAGATACAAAAATCTTTCTAAAATCAAAATGAATTGTCATACAAACAAGAACTTTGAATTTTTATATCCTTAAATGTCACTTAATTACTTACAAATATTTATATTAAAATGTTTTTAAATAATTTTTACTCTAAATTTTTAATAATTTTTCAATAATTTCCAACCTAAATTTAGACAAAAAATATATATTTATTTTTAATTTTTTAAAAAATGTGATGTTATGTTATTTCGATTTATAAAACTTTTTCTCCTTGTTAAAAAAAATCATTATATTTTTTGTGATGCATAAGCAAAGATTTGTGACTACAGGTATTTCGATTTACTTAAATTTTAAAATTTGGTTGTTACGCTGTTTACGCTCCCTCGGTAATGGTACAAAAATGCTACGCTTCTATTCACAACATTCATTTCGTTACAAATAATTCAATTTTTTTTAGTTTTGCCTTTCAGTGTGTAGCATCTATATAAGTAATTAAACAAAATCATTTTTAATCAATTACTTGATAAATTAACCAGACTGAAAAAAAAGCTACGTGATTTAAAAACCAATTTCCTTCTTTATATATTACCACGTTTGAAATATCAATTATACCAAAAAAAGAGGTAAAGAAATTATTCACCTGTATTCGAAAATGTATGGAAAATTTATGAGATGTTGACAGTTTTATGGCATTAAAAATGAAAAAGAAAATAAAAATAAAACCACAAATCAATAAATTGTAATTATTTTAAACAAATATAATAATAGCATAAAATTAAAAATTATTTCCTCATTATTCCGTTTTGTTTTGCAATTGATTTTATATTGAAATCCGATTATTAACTTAGTATGGATTTTAAATATAAATCAAATAAAATGAAAATTTGCTTTATATCATCTTAATTTTATCAATTTTATGATACATAGTTAAAAAATTTCAATTCGCGATTAAAGTTGATTGAATAAAAAATTATATCAATTAAAAATAATATAATAGTAATCAATTTGTTTTAATTGTCGGTGTATATGTAATTATAGGAGACACTTACTTATAGATTTAATATTTTATTTTTTATTTTATACTCTTCAATCATTATCAATTTCATGCCATCTTACGTTAGGCTGTATACTTAAGGTGTTTTCACATTTAATTTACCTACCACTTTAATACGCTTAATAACGCTCCAAAATATTTAAGCATAAATGCAAATGAACATTATAGACAACTGCAAAGACAGGCAATCTTAAGTCTCAACTGTAACGCATGTCATGTGTTATACTTCATGTAATATTTTCTTTTACTCTACTTGAGGTGGATAGAGACAATTCGATCGACAGAAAGACACACACAGACATTTGGACACATGTTAAATGTCTTAATTTGTATCATGTTTGTATGGTTAATAACTTGTTATAAGCTGATTTATGTTGCGAGCATTAATGTTTTAATTTCTTGTTATTATTGATAATTTGTTATATAAGATGGAACCTGTGTTTTATTTTTTTCATAATTTCTAAAAAATTGATTTTTTAAAGGACTAAATTATGACTTTTTGGTGATATATTGAATGTCTCCAATATAAAAAGAAACTGATAAATTTTTATAGTAGTGTGATTAAATAAAGAATATAATAGTTGAATAACATATGAGTCTGATATAAAAATAGTAGTTAACTGAAAACTACAAAATATTAAATTGACCAGGAAAAATCATAAAATATGCAAAATAAATATGTAGACGTGCATTTTGATCTTTTTTGATTTTTATTTTATTTAATTAATTTAATTAATTTAATTGTCTTTAATTTTTTTTGCACTTCATGTATTGATCTATGAATTTCCTTTGTTCGGAAATCTCAACTTTTAGACTTCGTTCGACTTGGAGAACCTTTTACTATAAATTGACATACAAATTTTGTGAGGATCTATGTTAAGCAACCATTTTTTATTTTTTTTTTTTTTTTGTACTTCAAAAAGTCGACTCTTACTTTAACGTAGTGTAACAGAATTAAATATAGAAGAAAGACTATTTTATATATTTCGATTAGTTAAATCTGGAATACTTTATTTACTATGAACTTCGACATTTTCGACATATTCACCCTTCATGCAAATGTTTATTATATCCAAATTTTTCCGTAATCGTCAGTCGCAATAAAATGTTTTGCAAAAATACTTAAATATGATAAAATATTAAATATGATGAAATGTTTTCAATTAAGAATACTCCAGTAATAATTTATCTACACAGTTTTTCTTCATAAAATTTACAACTTAGTTCATGCAGATATATTTCTTAGAGTAAATTTTTTAAACAGTTATTGATCAATGAGAAAGACGAAAATACTTTGGAAATGCAATAATATTTTCCAAAATAATTATTTTTGTAATCATTATAGTTTTTATTTTATATTGCCCTATATTGTGTCTATATTTGTTTTTGCCCAAATGTTATATAACATTTAGGATGAATGATTAAAAAATTGTGTGTATAAATTTTGCTGCATTTGAGTTTAATTTAAATTGCATTTAAGAACATGTATTTCAAATTCATAAAAATATGTATCTTTGTATTAAATTAATTAATTACTGGATTACTTAGGCACACTAATCAAGGTAATAACAGCTGATGATTTAGTTTTCGATTATAATTCCTATTCCATCGATCAGTTCCAGAAATCCAGACTTATTACCATTTATTTTGCATTTAGCACCACGGTGCAATTTAATTGAATTGAATTTATTTAACATTTTGCAATTTTTTGGTTCATGTGGTGCTGATATTAACTATGTCTACTAAACTATTGCTAGTGAATACTCACACCACTCCGGTTTGTATCATAAATAACGTTAAATCTAGCACATTTATGAACCATGTACAAATGAATGAAATTAATGAAACAGATACAAACTAGTCGAGACATGTAACAAAGAAGTTGCAGAACATTATCGCTAGAAAGTACATTTTTTTTTTAAATTTAAGCTAAAATTGTTCACATCGTTTAATTAAATTTAAAACTTAGTTTTAAGGTTTATTTGTTTAAAATAAAGAAAATTCAAACTTTTCACACTAATTTTAAAAGTTTATTTATTATTTTAAATATATATGAGATATGTAGAGGTTGGGAGTTTAGCAAATATTTATACCTATCAAGTTGTTATATAATAATAGCTCTCTTGCAACAAAGTATTCAGTAAGCAGTGAATGGAAGATAAGGAAGGTGAAACATTCTTTTTTTCATATATTTTATTCACAATTTTTCCTATTACAATTATATAATTTAAAACTTTTCAAAAAAAAATCATTAGAGTAAAGAAATAAAATTGTAAATAATACATAATTATGTGTAAATATAAATATAATGATTTTTTTTTTTTTTTTTGTTTTGAATGAAATAATAAAGTGACAAATAAACTACAACGCTCAGATAATTTTCCTCATATTTTGAAGTATCTTTGTATAAAAGTTTTAATAAAGGTTGTTATATTTTTTCAACGTAGTTATTATGCTAATTTTTGTTAATGACCTCAGAAAGTTTTTTTTTTTTTATTTTTTAATAAATATTTGATAAATAATATATTTATGTCTCAAGTATAGTACAAAATGAAATTTTGTATATATATATATAATATATACAATTTATAATTATAATTTATATATATAATTCTGAATATTTCATTTGAAGTTTAAGGTAAAGATTTGCAACATAATCCTTACTAAATTTAAGCTTTCACTTAAATTTTAAGTTTAATTCATTTGTGAGGTTCCTTCAATGGTATAATTTAAAATTTTTAAAGAAAGCAAAACAATTGATTTTCTGATGAATTTTAAAAGCAATTACATTGCAGCTTTCCAATGTGACTTTGAAAGAAATAAGGAAAAAATTAATATTAACACATGTCATAGTTTGGTCATTTTACTTTCATGTAATTTTTCTCTTTGAAAGAAATTAATTAGCCTTTTACAAATTTCTTTTACAGTTTATTGTTAAAATTGCTTCTACGAACTTACTTTAAATTAATTTTTAATTTTAGGAAATTCAATATGTATATTTGTTAAAATGTCTTAAGTAAAATTACATAAACAGTTAATCTAATAAATTAAAAAAATATATGTATTTCCTTATTTCATTTGGATGAAAATGTATAAATAAAAATTACAAATATGACTTTTCAACTGATTTATCATCTGCTGAATATTTTCATGTTTTTTTGAAGATTTAAAAATTAGGGATAAATTTAGTAATTTCTAGGCGACAAAGATAATTTAAATGTTTAACAGCCGTATTTAAAAAAATAATAATAATTTATACTTGATAAAGGTTTACTACTTATTTTCTTATGGTAATTTACGTACGAAAAATTAGTAAACCTTTATCAAACATACATCATTCAGGTATGTGATGAAAACCGATCGTTTTCAAAACTAATCGGTTTGAAATATTGCCATGAATTTCATGTGCATTTGCATTTACACACATACAGTTTTATTTTGAATTTTTTTGAATAATTTTTTTCCTTAAGATAATACTTAATTTTGTCCAAGTAAATTACATTAAGAAATTATTTGTCAAGTTTACCTATAAATAAAGTCATATACAATTTCCTAGAATTTTCATAAAAATACATTTATTTATTTAGTGTAAAGTTTAAAGTAAATAATAAAATAATGAAAAATAAACTAAGGTAAATTATCAATAAAACGATAGCGAAGTACAACGGGTGTACTTCGCTACTGCTTATTAGACGATATCAAATATATACTACCGTTTAAAAATTTTTTAAAAATAGCGTAAAATGTGGGACAACAGACTATCTGTGTGTCAGCCGCTTAAAGGGGGTGACATCCAATCGAGATCTTACGTAGACTAAGCGACCTCCGGCACTCTTACTATCTATATGGTAATTTTCGTAAAAATTGGTGCAGGCATTTAAAAATTTTATGAAAGTGGGCGTGACATCTAATCGAGATCTTACATAGCCTATAACTACCACCTTAAGTTGGAAAACTTAAAAAGATTTTTAGCAAATGAACTAAGAATTTTTGGGAATCATTTTTAAAAATCCTTTTTAACTTGGTAAATACTTTTTTAAATAAAATACGAGAGAAAAAGATATAGTCAGTTAGGTCCGATCATATGACACCCCACACTATTGCCTATGTGTACCAAAATTCGGAAAGGAGACAATTAAAACATACTAATACTGAATATTACGTCGATACTAAGATTCGCACGTATTTATGCACTTTTTGGTGATTAACGAAATTGGGTCTTATATGGGAGCTATTATCAATTATGAACCGATCTTCATGAAATTTTTTACTGACATTTTTACTTGTAAAAGTGTTATTTGTGTCGAATAATAATGTTAATATTAAGTTTTTTATGCGATTTAGGCATGTTTAAGTGATTTTCGAAAGACGGGTTCATATATGTGTTAAATTTCATTAAAATATTTTAATTTTTAAGGTAAGTTTGAGTGTTAAAACTCTATTCCGGGAGAACATTTTAATGGGGCCTAGGGTTAATAATCGGCCGATCGTGACCAAAGTAATTGTGTAAAAAAATCATATCTGTGATTCTGACTCGAACGGTATACTTTAAGGTTGTGTGTAGGAAGATTTTTTCTCTGCGTTAAAATATTTGCACAAACGCATAATATCCCAACCAATATGGGGTTGTAGGGTATACAAATATTAATAATAAAACAAAATAAATAAAATAATTACAGATGAAAAGATTAAAATATGTGGTAACATACAAAACGCCCATAATTTCTTTCTATATTTGACTTTTGCTTTAATTTATTTCAAATATTTTTTATTTCCAATTATTATTTATTTTTTGATAAGTACTATTCAACACTTTTAAAGTTTACCCACCAAACAATGACCTTGTTATCTATAAAAAAATGTATGCATTTAAATTTGTTTACTTGTTTGTTTAACAGATTCTTTTCAATTTTGAAATAAAAAAAAAAATTAACGCTAAATTTGAATTTAATTATGAATCGACAGTAGTTCGCTAGCCCAGCTGTCAGTTATTGAAAAGAATTTTTGGCGTCTAGTCTTATTAAATGACGAACGCACGTTCTTCATTAAATGAATCATTTTGGAATTGTTTTATACACAAATAAATGATCAAACAAAATTTTGGTGAGAGGAAATATTAAAATAATTGTTTAATAACAAAAACAAAAACTTTATTTCATGAAAAATTACTCTCCCTTAGAATATTAATTAATTTTTATTACTCACAGTTTTTTTTTTTTTTTCAGCGAAATTTAAATTTTTTATTGCAACAATGGTGGGACATATAAATCGATCATTTAATTTTATTTATTTTTATTTTTGTTTTTGCTTTGTTTATTTTGTTTACAGGTTTTGTTTTTGTGATCTGTTTTGTTTCGAAGGTGAGTTAATTTATTATTCTCTATGTGAGAGTTAAATAATAAATAAAATGTTTTTTTTATTTTATTTTATACAAATAAAATGAGAGAATTAATTTTTGTTTATATCTTTTCTAAAGAATCGAGAGTTTGTTATTTATGGAGAATAGTAAATATTTGACTTTGATTTTATCATCAGTTAGTTAATTAAATTACATAGTACATTTTTATTCTATTGTTTTATTATTATTTTGTATTATTTGTGCTTAAGTTTAACCCAATAGTTTTGTAGTTATTACACCCTACACTAAAAGTTTATAAGAAAATATTATAGTTGACTAGATTTTATTAAATATATTAGATTGATGTTATTAATGAAAATGATTGAATATATTTTTTTAATTTATGTGTAGGTTTTGTTGTTTTATGTTACGAAATAATTTTAAATGGAAATTTCATTACGAATTTGTAAATATTTTTTATAATTGTGTTATTAGAAATAAAAAAATTCTACACACAATAAAAAATAAATGAAATCATTATAATATTATTTTTTAAATATTAATAAAAATAATAGATTTTCTTGTCCAGAAAAATTGTTTTTGAATTTTTATAGCAAAGATATTGCTATTTAATATATTAAAAGGAAATTTAAATCAAAAGGGTTAAAATTTTCCAAAAATGCATTCTAAATAGCCTTTGGTTTATGAATGTATTTTTGAATGATAATATTATTTTTAAATTACTAAAGTGGACATATTATATTTATATATGCAAAAAATAATTGAAATTCGTTAAAAACTTTTGGAGATATTGAAGTTTAAAGTTAAACACTTTTGTAATTTTTAGACTTTTCGAAAAATGAAATTCTTAAATGAATTCACGAATTTTTCGTAATTCCAAAAAATAGAAATAGAGATATTGAAATGGCTCCACAGTGTTGAGTGTGCCAAATATTAGCAAAATCGCAAGACATACATTTTTCAAAAATGTAACAATATTTAGAAATTTGGGATTAAGAATCAGTTTCTGAAAAAGGTCTCCCCAATATTTTATACAAACATTGTCAATTAAAAAATATTTTTATTGCTTTATTTTATTGTCGAAGCAAGCTGAGATTAATATAAAATTATATTACTTTGTTAAATACCTCAATGTGTATGGTAAACATCCCGAAAGTATTTTCTTCGGAACACTGTTCTGATATGTAGGGTATCAATATAATTTCATTAATCCTAAGAAAATATACAAAAAACTCATTTAGTTCTTATCTAAACTTTTAAACAAATCCATAATACACTACAATAAAAAAAAACAACATAAAATTTAAACACATTTTACAAAAACTTTGATGTGTTTGAATTTTATTAGAATAACCACATAATTTGATTTAATTTTATTTCAATTCAACAATTTGATAACTATTATCGTAAACAGAAACCAAAACAATATCAAACTTTATAATAAACACAATAAGAGTAAATACCGCAACTGTATAATTTAGCAACAAATATAACTAAAACAAATATATTTGAAATAAAATTAAATAATAAAAATAAATCTAACATAGAACAACAAAACCATATACATACTCACATATAAATTCAAAAACGTTGCTCTACGAAAAACTTAATGTAGAACATTGAGATAAGGTGCTAAAATATGCGGGTATTGTCCGCTCTACTAGAAGAGCTAGTGATTTGCTTGGATTTTGATGTGGTAGAAAAACGCAAAAAAAAAAAAGAAAAAAAATCTGTGAAAAATCACGCACATCTACATAGTCTATTCATTAGCTCCCAAAACAAACGAACAATCATTATTCACTCTCTTACAAATCTACAAACAATTACTCACTAGTAAAACCCAAAATAAAATATTGAACAAAATTTACTCTCTCTTTCTGGAAACAAACGCAAGTGGTTTTTAAAAATTTAGTATCAATAAAACCAAACAAGTGGAAGCATTAAATAAATAAAATAATAAAGAACAAAAAATAATAATAGCAAAATAAAAAACAACAACAAAGTAAACAAAAAAATATTAATTTTTTTCTTTCTTTATTAACAAAAGAAATGTGTGAATAAGAAAAATTATATATACATAATTGTTGAAAATTTAATTTTGAAAGGCAAATTATAAAATGTTATTAATTAAATGATAATTTAAGAAAAATAGAAAAAAACAAAATCTAAATAAAATTTAAATAAAATTTAATGTTTCTCTCGTATTGGAAATTTTCATTTCCTTTACTTTGTCTTTTCTTAATTGTTGACTTAAAATTTACACAAGCGCTCTTTTACATTTACATTCGCAATAATGTCGGCACCGTTAGCGTATGATGCCACTTATTTGAAATCTATTTCCGGTATTTTAAAAATCTGCTGCATGGTAAGTATTTTTGAACTGTGAATAATGTGTGGCATAGATTCTATCTCACCTTTACTCTCACTCATATCCACTTTACCATAACAATGGAAATTTTCATGGAATAATATGTTACTTCAGTTTATGTGTATGTATGTGTTAAACTATTTTTCTCCTTATATTTATTTTGTTTGCCATGTGTTTTTTATGTTTAGCATATTTTTGCTATTGCACAGCAATATTTAAAGTTTTATATGAAACAATATCGAATATGTGTTTTTTTATCATAAACAACTTTATTTCCAAAGAAATATATGTAATGTAATGTTATTAAAGCATTAGTTAAATGATTAAAGTTATGTGACTTAAGTCTGATAAAATGAATATTAACTGCATATATTTATTATTTAAATAAAGAAATAAGGAAATAAAAAATTAAATGATAAACAAATTTCATGTGAAATAAATCAAAACTACATAAATAAAAACAAGAATATATTTCAACAATAATTGGTTCATAAATAAAAGAACTTAATTTTTAATTTTGGTATAAATATAAAAATATTTTTAAAAATGTTAAATTCAAATACAATAGACTTGAATATCTATTCGATCGAATATACCTTGAGTGTTACATGTTAAGATTAATAAGATTGGAAAGTTGATATTTTTTGTAAAACAATAAATTTTAAATTTAAGATACAAGTAAATTTAAAAACTACACTAAATTTATATGAAGTTATTTATTTACAATTTTCAGTACATATGAGTAATAAAAAGTTAGGAAACAATATTGTGCTTAAATTAAGATCATTAAAAGTGGTTCGTGTAGCAATAAATAATATAATGCTTTAATAATATATTCTTAAAGTTAGGGTGCGCTAATAAGTTAGGAATCCAAACTTTGAAAACTAATACAAAATAAAATTTAACATACATATTTATCAAAATTATATTAACCCAATATCGATATCGAATAAAAGCTAGGAATTCTTGTAATGTAACAAAAGTTTTCAATTAAATGTCGGTACAAAGTTTTATCTTTGATTGTCTCTCGTTGTATCCATATATTGATATTGATACCCGTATTGATACGAAGTTCTCTTAAGAAGCAATTTGACGTTCTGGAGAAATTATTATTAAGCAAATTATTATTAACCTTTTGTTTCGAAATAATTAAATATCTTAAGATCCACTGAAAATTTTTTCTAAATATCTTAATATAAGAAATGCAAAATAAAACAACAAGCATAGGATTTTGGTAATAACTTCCGAAAACTTTAAATAAAATATAATATTACTTATCGAAAATTTCACAATCAATGATACATTTAAATTGTAAACAATTTTTTATTTATTTATTTTTTGTAGCACCATGTAAAGAAAATGATTTGATATTAATTTCAAATAAGGATAATTTTTCTTTAATTTGAAATATGTGGTTATAAATTTTGTTTAAATAGTTGCACATACATATACATATCATCATTTTTTCATTAATTTTTATAAAATATACCTTATATATCAATTAAATACTGATGAATTTAAGTTTCAAGAAGATTTCAAGGAACAAAACAAATAAATTTTCATGACCAAAAGTACTACTATACTAGTATGCATTGAATGCTAAAAAAGTATCCAAATAAAGTATTATAGAAACTAACGAGTTAGTAAGATGAGTCTAAAAGTACAATTTTGGAAATATGTATCTACATATGTATATGAAATGTATTTGAGAAAATTATATAATTGGTCAAGTCCGACCATATACTAACCTACACCAATGTCTTTGTGTACCAATATTAGATAAGGAGGCAATTATGGAACTATACTTGTGTTAAGCGTAAACTAAAAAATACTAACACAAAGTATTACGTTGATACTGAGATTCACATATATTTATAAACTTTTGAGTGCTTCCAGAAATTGGATCTTATAAGAGAGATATAGGCAATTATTGACCAATCTTCATAAAATTATGCACTGTCATTTATATTTATAAAAATGTTATTTGTGTCGGATATTAAGTTGGTATATTTTAACAGGATTTATGCACGTTAAAATGATTTTCGAAATAGTGGTTCATATGGGAGCTATAGCCAATTTGGACCGATCTTCACAAAATTTGGTATTCAAATTTTTTCTTATATAAAACTTCAAATTCAAAAATAAAATTCATTGAAATATTTACATTTTTAAAGTATTTGTGAGCATTAAATCATATTTACCAAATTTCATAAAATTATCTTTAAAATTGAGACCTGTACTATGCGCACAAGTTTTACATGGATAGCTAGCCAGCCAACCAGATGGTCGGACATGGTTAAATCGACTCAAAAAGTGATCCTGAGTCGAACGGTATTTTAGTACATCATGCTAATTTTTAATGCTTTTTTGAGTATTGAAATATAATTTCGGGGAGACATTTGTGTGAGGGCTAGATGAAATAATGGACCAATCACAACCAATTCTTTTCTCTGCCTTATAAACTTTTTACAAACACTTAATACTCCAACCACATATGGTGGTGTAAATATCTTCCGTTTTTTATTTATTACATATTTATTTTAAAAATATTTCATACAGAGAGAAAAAAATGTTGCTGTCATAACCTAGTATTTGTATTTAAATAATTAATCATGTTATGATCCGTTTTTATCATATCATTTACCATAGAGAATATATAAACATTTTTAATATAAATTATAGTATTGAAACTATAATCGATCATTAAAAATGAATTTGCATTTGCAAATTCGCTTATATAATATTAATAAGTACCAAGGCCTTATATCCACGTTTTTTAAATCGACTCTAGTTATCAGAATATAGTGTTATTGAAATTAATGAAAATTAATAATATTGTTGCAGTGACAATGTCGTTGCCATTTTTTTTTTTTTGTAGAGTGTACGTAAATTGTTTTTGTTTTTCAAAAGTGTTAATGAGCAAATTTTAATTTAATTTATTAAATAAAGAGGCAAATAATGTTTTGAAGCATATAAAAATCAATAAGATATATTCGGACATACTCAACCTTCGACTTTTCTAGACATGCGGCATATTTAAATTATATATTATTTATATTATGCGTTTGTACTGATGCTTGTAACTCATAGAAATAATAAACCAACAACCACCTTGAAGTTTATTAATCGACTCAGAATTACTTTTTAAATCGATCCGTCCGTCTTGCTTGCTGTCCAAGCAAACCTTGTACACCGGTTTCAGTTTTGAAGATAATTCAATAAAATTGGTACATGAAATTTTATAATAGCAAAGAATTGGTTGTGATTGGTCCATTATTTCATCTTACCCCCAACACAAATGTCTCCCCGAAATTATATTTCAATACTCAAAAAAGCATTAAAAATAGCACTAAAAATTATAAATTTAAGAAAAAAAATTCCTATCCAAATCGATTTTTTTTAGCATGATGTATTAAAATTACGGTTAATGGACAAATGTTTTACATTTTTTTTTATAATTGGCTAAAAATTACGAATTTTTTGATACCCATTTCAAGACAAAACTCAATACTATTTTGGACGAAATGTTCTATTAAATTTTAAAATCTTTTTTTAGGGACACTTTAATCGGCTGCTGTCCAGCCAAGAAGTCGGCCGAACGGACAAACATCCATAAATCAACTCAGAAAGTAATTCTGAGTCGTACGGTATTCTTAGTAACATTTTTGTTCCAACGGTGGTGTAGGGTAGTAAAACAAATTATTAAACAATTTTTATTTTATTTGATATCAATATAAAAACTAACATAAATCACTCTTTAAGATAGTCTTTTAAACCGCATTTATTTTTTGTTTCATTTAACTGTGGATTTATTGTGATTTGTATCACTTTTTCTTATTTCTTCCATATTTTCTTTTTTCTCTGAATCTATTATAACAATTTGTATCCGTTTTTACAACTGTGTGCATTTCTGATGAAACTTGATGTTTATGATGCTGTTAATATACTGCTTGGTTACTTCGATATTATTGCCACCTCTACCACCACCAATATCATCATCACTACAATCAACTCTCTTCCAGATTTGTTGCTTCCTAGGATTCCTGTGTATTGTATGCAGTTCAGTTTATTGGCATAATTTTCGCGGTTCATTCTACAACACCTGCGTTATAGTTGCCTTTATTTGTACTTTGTTGGTGTTGTTGGCTCGTCTCTTTCAATTGTGGCAACGTAAATTCTATAATTTCAATGCTGTTAAATATGAATTTTACCTGCATGTATTCCTGGCATTCATTTGTTTTATAGCTGGCTGCTTTAGTATATCCTTGGATGTTTTATCCTATACAATAGCAACGGTATGTAGAAAAATAAATACATTTGAACAAACTTTATACATTTTACTTTTTATTTCACATTGTGTTGGTTATTGAATTTAAAATTGTTTTCCCTTTCATAGGTTTAATAATATTTTATTTATTCTTTTGTTTTATTTTTTTCTCTTTACAGTTCTTTGCATTTCTCGCTTTTAGTTTTTATACTTTTGAAGCTTATTTGGGTTATCGTTTGAATCGTCTTTGTGATGCCCAGACTCAAACTCAGCCACAACCACCGGTTTGAATAGTTAATACTTTATGGTTATGTTTTATATAAATATTGATATCAAAAATATTGTTTTATTTATATATTTATATGTATGTATGATTTATGTAAAAAATGTGATTGTTAAAAAAAAGATAAAAATATTGTAAATGTATTTAGGTTATTTTACTTTTTATCATATAAAAGTATGTTTGTGCGTGTGTGTTTAGTTTATTAGATTAACTATTTAAGAAATAAGTAAGACTGTATTTTGTAGTCACAGATTCAAAAACCAAATATTAAGATTAGTCACTGCTTTAGAATTAGCTTTCTAAATAAATAAAAAATCTTTTAAATATAAACAAATGTAAAATTGTTTAATATATTTTAAAAATTTAAAGAATAAAAAAAAAACTATTTTGAATAAAAATTTCAACCTGATTTTTGAATTGATTTAATCAATAGAATTGTAGAAATATTGATATTTTTTCATAATAATAAAATAATGTTTTTGATAAAAATTAAAAAAAAAAACCAGGAAAAAATATATTAGTTCTGCAACTAGTTCCAAAACACATTATGCAAAAGGGCTATTTTCTAAAACCCGCTTTTAAATTCAATTTAATTTTGTAATTATTTATTTTTTTAATTTTTGAAAGTCATTAGAGAACCATTAGTTTGTTCTCAGAAATGATGTAGAAGTCATACAGAATTAGTTCTTAAGCACTAGTTCTCTAAACATTATTAAAAAACAATTTAGAACCAAAAATAGGTTCTACTCCCCAGCAAAAACTTTGCTTCCAATTTTAAAAGCATTAGCTTATTGTATGCATTACATTCTAGCCTTATTCGCCACTCGCAGCATTACCTAGTCGTACTTCAATAACTGGTTTTTAGTTAATATGAAATTAATTTGGGTTTTACTTGGCTCAGTGGTCTAAAGCGCCTAAAAACATATATGTACATAAATTTATTGAAACCCCCAATTGAGGCAAACGTTATTTTATTTCCCTTTATGAAAACCACATTTTGCCACATAAAAATCTAAGTCGACTATGGAGTAACTAGTAAGACGGCAGACTAAGAAACATAAACAGTATTGTGATACGTAGGTTCAAATCTCAACCGAGACAAAGGTTTTTTCTTTTGTGCTTAAAAAAGTCAGCATCTTAAAAATTTGTTTTGGTACCCAAATAAAAACTGGTGAAATTTAGGACATCGCGAACAAAATTCAT
>MINK01172807.1:0-16910 GCA_001735545.1 Phormia regina
ATGACTTCTGCAATTCTTTGAAATTAATAAGTTATTGAATAGCTTCAAAGTAATTAGTTCAATATAGACATCTATGTAATAACTTTCTGAAATGCCTACCAGTAATAATATATTATAAGTAGTTGCCGCTAATGACATCACCGTGCTAAAATAACGAGTTATTCATCTAATGTGTATGTAGTGAAGAGCCGTTATAATAGCTTCTTAGATTATTACATGGCAAACAAAGTTTTTTCTGGGTAAATAAATTTATTTGGATTTATTATTATCCCACTTTCAATATGATTCAAATTATAAATTAAAAGAGATTTTCTTTGGATAACTTTTAGAATATTGCTCTGGATATGTCGAATGCTCTCATAGATTTTTTCACACCTATCAGCTCTTACAGATTTGCAAAATCATTTAGTTTTATTTGAAGTTTCAAACTGTAAGATTATGCTGTCGAATAATTTTCAAAAACACTGAAAGAAATATTTAGTATTTAAATTGTCACAAATATGGTCTGACCAGACCAGCTCTGTAATTCTATATATTTAAATGAAAATTTTGGAGATTTTCCCATCGATACATTTTATGTTTTTCTCCCTGTTTAGGGTTTAAAAACTTATATATTATTTCAGTTCCGAATGTACCCCAATTTATCCTTATAACTATCCTTCTATTGGTTTCATCATTTAGGGTTTTCACAGATCGTTAGAGAACAAAATTTTCAGGATGGTACCTGGAATTTCAAGTCTCTAGCTGAATTATAAATATATTAAATTTACTTTTAAGCCTGCAATTGGTCTGACCAAATCAGACCCACGGTCTTACATGGGTTAATGAGTTTGGTAGAATAATTATGGAGCATTTTCTCATGCTCAACTTTAAAGTTAACAAAGAGGAAAAATATATCCAAACAAGGAATGGAAAATAGATGTTATGAAATTAAGACTTTTTCGAAATTAAAGGCATTTAATTTTTCATCATAAAAAATAGGACAAATAAAGATTTTTGGGATTTAAATTTTAGCAATAACTTAATTCGACTTAACTTAATTCGACTTAATACTTTACACGCATTTGCATTAAGATTTCTTTTGAAAACATTAAAAAATGAACAAAAAACTAATTTTATAACTGAATAAATATTGCCACCTTTTTGGAAAGAAATAAATATCTCAAAATTTTTCCAAATTTCCAAATTTAGATTAATATAACATTTTAACGGATTCAAATAATTATATGATTCTTGCAATAATATTATAGGGACTCTGGCAAACATTTTAGAAATTTAGAAGCAAAATTAAGTCCGCCAAGTTTAAAAAACTAAAAAAAAGGCGAGGCTAAAAATGAGGTAAAAATTTATTTCAACCCGAATATCTCTTAAACAAAAATAGATAACCTATACATGTAGATATTTACAAGAACTATCTATACATAAAATTTGTTTTTTGTCATATCATATCATCATTGAAATGAAAAATTACATACCCGAGATGGGCAAATTTGGAGGGACACCCATTTCCCCTGACCCTCTAGGGGTCTGTACTCATTCAAATCAATTCGAAAACACCTCAGCTCTGATCATGTGATACCTTTAACGGTTCTTTAGTTACTGAATTATTCACAAAAAAAGTGTTTTGGAACCACTGCGCGCTGAGTATTTAAATCTTAATAAAAATCGATACCTAATTGGTATCAAGTTGACACCATTTCGATATTAATATTATTAATTATCAATTGTGTTTTTTGTCAAGGAAAGGCATCACATTACCAATGTGACCACAAGCGTCGTCAAATTTGAAAAAAAGGTATTTTGGATGGGAACTTTAGTACTTATTTTTCTTCTTGGTATGTGGTTATGAATTTGGCTTTTTAATTTTACAAAATAAAATTTATCAAAAGTGAAGTACAGTGGCACAAGTAAATGAATTTTTACTTATAGTATTGAATAATACTGAATTTTTCATAACTGGACCCAAATCTAACAGCAAAGTCATAAGAAAAAAATTTCAAAAGACTCTCCACATTCAAGTTTGGATGTAAGATGTAAAAAATCGAGACTTATATTGAATATAAGTAAGAGCAACTCACTATATTATCGATATATGATAACTTAAATAAAATATTCTTTATTTCAACACTTAACTATAATTATTACTTTAATTGAATCTTCCCAATATTCAACTTTAGGAAGCCACTTTTTTCAATTAAAATAATAATTGAAAATTAATCAAACACGTGGTTATAATGGCTTATAAATTGATTAACACCAACAAATATTTTTAAATAAATTTCTTATTATTAATAAAAAGAAAATCAATAAAAACTTTAAAAACCACTTTAATGCATTCTTCCCCTTTAAAATGTTAACAATAAAATATTTCTCTTCTCCTCAATAAATTTTTGTCTTTACCATAAAACTCAATCAACACTTTTTCTTAATAACACAGCAATGGCACTCGGTTTATTCAATTATAAAGTGATTTTTGTATATTTGAGTCTGTAGCTGCTACTACTGCTGCTGTTGTTGTTGTAGTTTTTCTATGCATCAATGAATAAAAATGTAACTGACAGATTTTGTTTGAAATTTTTATTCTTAACGAAAAACCATTGGCGTTTGATGATGATGATGAAGGTAATGGGAGTTGGTGGTTTGTATTGCTGCTGATGTTTGTATTATTATTGCTCCATATACATTTATTTACATTATTTACCGTTGCATTCATTAATTTATCAAAAAAAAAAAACGTTTGAGAAAAAATCACATAGAAAATTGCTTTAATTTTTATAAGCCTTTGAGACATCAACGACAGGCAGCTATATAGGTACCACCTAGCAATCAATAGATAAACCTCAATTTTTATTAAACACAAACAAACATAAGGACAGACATTAATACATAGTAGCGATAGATAGACAGACAACCATATAGACAAAAACGATTTTACACTTAAACAATCATCTCGTCACACCCGCTTTGCATTTTATTTTACACCCAAAAAAATTAAATCTTTTTTTGTTACCAACAATTTATTCTTGTGCTCTGGCATTAATTCATTTCAATCTTATTTCATTTCTATATACATATATATATAAAATGCATTTGCCATGAATATTGCTACAAGGTGTTGAGGGCAACAATTTGCTGCCTTTTGCTACACTTATTAATAGTGTATATTGTTAGTGGTGTTGTTGTTGTTGTTATATTTTTCCCTATTGAATTCTTTATGCTTTCTTTGATAATGATGACTATGATGTTGGCTGATGATAATACCAAAGCTTATAGTGATGACGATATGGATGATATAAGACATCATCATTGAATATTTTGTTCGCTTCATATATAAGGTTTATATTGATGTTGCATACATACATACATATGTACATATGTGTTTACAAGTATTCCCTATGTGGAAAAGGTGAAAATGTGGAGAAAGATTGAATGAAAAAGAAAAACAAAATTGTATAATAACGACAAATTGTTTTTTAAACTGTCAGCAAAATTAAAGTCAAATATAACATGTTGGTCAGGTGCGTACTTGGAGCAAGGAAGCAATAGGGAAGGGCAATATGATGTAGAATTAGGTTTTAATGAAAACTTAATATTTTAGCTTTTATATAATAGATATAATATAGTTTTAGAACAGTTTTCTTGTGAGAGAAATATTTAGGTACCAGAGAAGAATTAGTTATTCCCCTTACTTGATTATGTGATCATGCATGTATTGGTATGTTTTTGATAGAGCAAATTAATCGTTAAGTGTTTTAAAATATATCAGCGTTTAACAGGTTATTATTGTTGCTAAAATTATTTCCATAAGTCGGGGTTCACACACAGCAATTTTCCTTGCCACTATTCTTATTTAGGCTAGTCTCTAGAGCAACAGTTCTCAAGTGGGGTTTCCCAAAGGGGTCCGTAAAGACATACGTGAGGGTCGCAAAGAGAGGCTGAATAATGCTAAATTCTTGACTTTTTCAATTCCTTTTTTGCTAGGATGCTAAACCACTTTATTATAATATAAAAAATTTAAAATTATTATGCTTTCAAAAAACAGTGCAATTATTTTATTTAATTTTTTTATATTTTTTTTATTAAAATTGCAAATATATTAAATTAACATTATCCCAAAAATCATACATAGTCACAATCACAAATGGTCCTTTTTCAGTGCAGACAAATATATATTTTTTTAATTTTTAAAAGAAAATTTTATATGAAAGGATCTACAGAATTGACACTTTAAAAATATAGATAAATCGAAGGTCCCAACAAAAAATTATAGTTAAATAATTTTCCTTTTTTCTTAAAGCAGCAGTAAATCCTTTCTGATACAATTAGTTCTCGGAAAAGGAAATCATCGATGATTCATATACATGTTCAATTCTCTAATTCTTAATATCGTTATGGAGATTTAAAGAAACGTAAAACTTCAAAAAATAATATAATAATTTAAATATATATAGACCTAATTGATAAGTAATAAATTAAAATATTTAATCATGTTCGACATCCAGAAATTATAGAATTTATCTTACAAATTCTAATTAATAAAAATTGCCAAGATTTCGCTATATCTTTTACCATCAGAGAAGATAATTACAAAAATATCACATACAAAATAAAAAAAAATCTAAATAATTTTATCTGCACTGAAGAAGGACTATTTGCATTTGTGACGATGTGCCGTTTTTTGGATAATGTGAAAGGATATTATTATACCTTTCACCACAGGTGTAAAGCGTATATGTAAGTTTGTCATTCCCTTTGTAATTTCTAAAATATTCATCTTAGATCCCAAAAAATATATATATTCTTGAACCTTATTGATAGGGGAGTCGATATAAAAATGTCCGTCTGTCTGTTGAAATCAGTTTTTAAAAAGCTCGAGTTATCGTATACAAATGTTTTATACATCAAATTAGAGGAAATATGCCCTAGAAAATCGCTAATAAAAATGAGCAAAATCGGTTAATAAATAACTAAGATATCGGCAAAAAACCGTTGTCGGCTTTTCTTAGCTTCTATACAAGTTAGTGGCTTCGTTTTTACACGAAAAAATCAAAATCTTACTTTAAATTATTTTCTCAAAAAAAAAAAAAAAAAAGTCGGTTCATTATATCCCAGATATCGACCAAAACGCATTTTTAGACTTTTTAAAGTTCCTACTACACGTTTCGCTGTTGAACAGGTTGGTCATAAATACCGATACATAAATAGAACAAAAATATATATTAAGCATTGTTGTTGTTTTTTGTATAGACAAGTAGTTTAATAGGCAACATCGGCTCAGCCGAATCTTTTTCCAATTTAATTTTTATATAGTTTTATAATTTTATATGTATGCATTGATTTGGCACTAAAAGTTCCATTGTTTTTGCATTAAATTTTGTCTAAAAATCTAACATTTTCAAATACATTTATTTAAAATATTATCCAATATTACATGTCTATTTAATCCGTATATCCATATAATATTTAATTTACTTATTCATTCGATTACAAACCTAAGCTTATCAATTATATTATGAAAATTAGAAATTTTAAAAATTATTTTATAAATATAATAAGAAAAATCAAAAATTTTTATCCTTAAACTTCATTAAGGGTTGTCGTCTAAACGAAAACTTTTGTCAGCAACTGTAAAGGAACAAACAAAAAAATCTCCAACATACCTGTAATTGCTTGCATTTAAAATGAAGCTATAAATATTTCAGTTTTGAAATTTAAATAAGTTTTGAAAGAAAGTTGCTAAAAGTATAATACAAGTATTAAGGATTTTAAACAAAACAATATCCTATAAAAAAGGAAAATAACAACAAAACATTTCTAAGGAATATTTTTAGGAAATTGTATAATTTAGCAAACTTTTTGCAATAAAATTTTCAAACAAAATAAAATTTTGCTAATAAAATTCAACTTTGTATAAAAAAATACGAAAAAAATAAAAATAGATTTCAAGACAAAGTCCTTAAAGTTTTCTTCACAATAACACAATGTCAGAACATCAGAGTAAATAAATATATTTTTGTTGATTGTACACTCACGCACATACAAATACAAAGACAGTCTTGATTTTTAAATTGAATTTCTTTTGCTTTTACTGCTTTTTATAGTCCTCCAGCAATTTTTTCAATAAAAATTGTGGTTATTTGTTTTTTCTTTACAAATAAAACTGAAAAAATATCTCAAAAAAATGAAAAAGATAGCTAGAAATAAATAACCCCTCCCCCCAACACCCTACACAGGATTTTTTACTTTTTTTCTCAAAGGCTGCATTATTAACATTGATTTTTTTCTTTATGAAATTTGTTGATTTTAAAGTAGACAAAATGCTAAAAGTAAAAAACAAGAAAATAAATAATAAGAATAATAATATAATTCACCAACAGATATTTTGTTTTTTTTTTTCTTAAACAACAAATTTCCCAAATTGAGGGTGATGATATTTGAACATTAATAAAACAGCATCATTTACATGCCAACTCAATAAACTTAAAAGTAGAGAGAACCAAAAAAGCAACAAAAACAATTTTTTTATTTTTTACGAAAAAAAGTGAGAATAACATGGACCTTAACAAAAGCAGCCAGAAAATTTTTGTGTAAATAATATGTAAAATGTTTAAAAAAAGTATAATTATAAAAACCTCAATCTTATTTACAAAAAAAAAAAAATGTTTTCCTTAAAAATCTTCTAGAAAAGAAAAACTAGAAATTTATTTAACCAAAATTGTGCTGTTCTTTGTTTGTGAAAAGTTTAAAACGCTTTTAACCACTTATGGGTGGTATGTTAGCAATTGTTATATATTTTTCCGACTTTGTTCGTTTGTTTGTTTAATTGACAGATTGATAGATAGATGTTTTTTGTGTGTGTGTGTGTATTTAAGTGCTTGAATTTTTGGCCTTTAAAGTTTATTTAAAATGTTGTTTTTTCGTTGTAGATTTTCATGTTATTTGTGTGTTATCTTTTTTTTTTTGTTAATGTTCTTAAGTGTGAATAAAATTGGTATATTTTGGGAAATGTTGAATGAAATTTTCTGGGGTTTAAGGGGAGGTTAAGTTCATAATAAATAATTTTAAAAAGGTGACTTTATTGGAGGCCAAAGTGTTAAAATTTTAAATTTTTTGCGAATAAAATTATAAATGAATATTATTAAAAAATAAATATTGTAACTTTATCTCAGCTTTTACATTATTTTATTTCTATTGAATTGAAGAATTATGCTGATTTTCAATACCAAAACTATTCAGTTTTCTTTAGACACACATATAGTCTCATTTACAGGATGTCTTAACTGAATACATTTAATATCATACACAGTTAATAGCTCCAGTTTTATATTAGTTTTTGTTTTATAATTTATTATTTTTTTTTAATATCGGACAAAATTGACACTTTTTGAAAATATTTCTGCATCTTTTAATTGGTTACTTGGATTTATTTGAAATTTTAGTATAAAACTTTAAGTTGGGAAAGAGAACGCTACATAAAGCTATAGAGCTTTAATTAGGGTACCTCATACTTTTTTCATATTTTTTTCTTCAGCCGATTTCAAAGGTTTTTTTTACCCTAAAGCACTTTAAAAAACTTTGAAAAACATACTTCAATGTAAGGACTGCGCACGAACAAATTAGTGGATTGAATCGGTAATTTTTTTCTCTTAATAAATATTGCTATTCAAAT
This sequence comes from Phormia regina, assembly GCA_001735545.1. Classification (NCBI taxonomy): domain Eukaryota; kingdom Metazoa; phylum Arthropoda; class Insecta; order Diptera; family Calliphoridae; genus Phormia; species Phormia regina. The sequence continues at coordinate 7,670 of MINK01172807.1, forward strand.
TTTCTTTTTTAAATTTTTGAAAGGAAAATATTTTTTTGAATTTTTAGTAAAATATTTCATATTTCCTTGAATAAATATTAATTTTATTGTTTTTTCAGTTACTTTATGTTGGTTTTAATCCATTTATTTTTAAATTCTTTATTATTATTATTATTATTATTATTATTATTATTATTATTATTATTATTATTTTACTTACCTTTAAATATATATTTTATTACAACTCAATATACAGAATTTTTGTCAGTTTTGTGAATTGGTCTTACTTTGCGAATGGTGGCACTATTTTTTGATAGATGAGTACTCTTTTGTTAGATTAATAAAATTCGAAATTAGGTCAGAAAAATTAAAATTCGTATATTTCTCTGTTAAAAGTATAATTTCAGCTTTTCCTGCACGAAAAAATGGTTTCCTATAATCATCTGTTCTATTTCGTACTTCATCTACATGTAATTCCTGACAAGAATAAAATAAAATAAGAACAAACGAAAGAAAAAGGTATAGTCGGTATAGACACCATTGCCTATGTGTACCAAAATTCGAAAAGGAGCCAATTATGGATCTAATAAAAAATACTAATACAGAATATTACGTCGATACTAATATTCAAGGCATATTAACTATTAGGTAGATTTACAGACGCAGTTGACGTATTTTCTTATTTCTTATAGCTGTCAAAACTTTTTTTACATGTATTTATGTACTTTTGGCTGTTTCCCGAAATTGGGTCTATTGTTTATTATAGACCTATCTTCATGAATGTTTACACTGTGATATATACTTATAAAAATATTATTTGTATGCACGTTAAAGTGATTTCCGAAAGAGGGTTTCAAATGGGAGCTATGATCAGTTGTAGACCGATCTTCACGAAATTTGGAATAGATTTTTGCTTACGTAAAACTTATTTATGTTAAATTTCATTAAAATATTTATATTTTGCGATTTAAAACTCAATTCCGGGAGGACATTTGCATTGGGTCTAAGTGAAATAATGGGCAGATCATAACCATTTTCCTTGTGTCAAAATAATTATTTATATCAAATTTTATCAAGATATCTTCATAATTCGGACCTGTACTTTGTTCACAAAATTTACATGAACAGCGACCCAGCCAGCCAGCAGACCACACGGACGGACATCGTTAAATCGACTCTGAAAGTGATTCTGATTCGATTGGTATACCTAAAGTTTGGTTTGGGAATATTATTTCAATGTGTTATAAACATCAGCACAAATGCATAAAACCTCAACCACCTATGGTGGTGAAGGGTATAAAAATATATACCAATAACTCTCGTCATTTGCTTTGCCTTCATAATTTTTCTCGCGTTCCTATGAGCAACTAAGCAAAAAATGCTTTGTAGATCTTCCTACCGCCTTTTAGAGACTTTTTGTCTTTAGTAGTCAGTACAAATAATAAAGTCTAGCAGCTATAAAAATATTTTAAAATTAAAAATATTATTTCAGTTCCAAATGTTTTGATCACTACTGTAGGTGTTAAAATTTAATCAAAAAAGAAAAAAAAACAAAAGGAGCAGCATACAAATTTTATTGTGTTTGTTACATCTAGCACACAAAAAATTATCATTTAACTATGTGATATGATCTTGCTCTGTTGAAAACTAGAACACAACTAAATGATTTTTCATTTTATATTCATACCCAATTGTTCATCTTCGCTATAATTCGTGTTGTGTATGTTAAAACGCCGAAAACAAAGTGCGCCTTTAATTTGATTAAATTTTAAACCTACAGTAGTGATCAAATCATAAATTATATTTTTGAAAATCTTATAAATCTTCTAATTTTTATTTGAGCTTAGTTTTGAAATTAAAAATAATCCGTTCAGTTAATTATTAGCAACGAAAAATAATTATTTATTAAGTTACTCAAAAATAATTTGCTTAAAATATTTTTAAATCTTTGAAAAAAATTTTACTAACATATGATAAAAAAAATAATAAAGCTTTTCAATAATTATCTTCACATTTGGAATTATGTAATTTAAAAAATTTGTTTTGAGTTGCAAATGTTTTGATCAATACTATATGTATATCGATGAGCAATTAGTACCTTTCAAAAATTTTATTTTCAAAAATAACAAATATTATGAGCAATTGAATTTTTAGGCAGCTCTATAATTTAACTTCATATTTTTGGTGTTTTAATTACGTAGCAAAAATAGCAAATTGTTAAAACATAAGAAAATGTATTAGTTCGATTTCAGTTACAAATGTTTTAATCGTTACTATAACAACACTTATTTATATATATAACTAAAATATATGCCCGTTCAACGATAATTGATAATAGATCTCGAACATTACATCAAGTTATTAAATATCAAAGATATCGGCTTTCAAAGAAAAAAAATCATTATAAATATTAGAGGCATAAAATTCATTAAATAATTTTCTGAAAAACGAAAATTTCACGATATCTGTATTAGGGTTATATATTTAGAACTCTGCATAGAAATCGCGTTTGTAGTAAACTTTACACTTTTCTATTTAAACAATTTGACTCACCCTAATAAACATTTATATTTAATATTAGAATTCAAAGAGAAAAACTTCTTAAAATTCTAGAAATATGAATTAAGCTTAAATAAATTAAATTTAATTATTTATTTTTTTTTTTGTTATATTAATCTCTGACCTCATTATTATGTTTTCATTTACAATTGATCCAAAAATAAACATTATATTATTTCCTACTTATTTAATAACAATTAAAACATTTTATTCATTAACTAAACCAAATTCACTTAAGTGTAAGGAAATTTCTTAATCCTTTATCATAGCTACCAAGTAACGTCTCAGGTTAGAAACCATAACATTAATAAATAAAGCAAAAAATAATAAAGAAAACAAAAATATAAATATTAATTATGAGAAGAATAAACAAAAACAAACAAATAAATAATAAAATGAAATTTGTAATAATTAGTTAAACAGAGGATTTTAACAAACAATCAGTCCAGTCAACCTACACTGAATTAAAGCCAAAATATACAAGACATAAGCTAAAGGCCAATTACGCAGTAAAGAAGCCATAAAAAAAGAATCCTGCAAAAAAAAAAAAAAAAAAATCAATAAAAGGAAATTTTACTTGACAAACAGAGCAGGGCTGGAAAGATGTTATTATTAAAGAGCATTAAAAAAAATAAGTTACAAAATAAATTTAATAAATTGCGCACTAATTTAATTTTATTTTAATAATATGAAATATAAATTTGTGACAAAATAAAAAAATATCATATTTTTGGGAAATTTTTATTTATTTGCATCTTTTTCTTTCTGATTTCTAAAGTATCATTTTCTTTTTTGAAGTTAAAAGAAAATCAATGAATATTTATTTTAAAAAGCGTTCGTTGCATTATTTTTTCAAAAAGAACCTGCAATTTTATATGAATTTGCCATCTTTGCTACCCACACATTTTCAGTTTTTTTCTTCCCAACACATCTAAATAGATGAGTATAAAAAAATATCATTATAATCATTAACACGCTTTACATTCACAATTCTGCTTACAGCCGACACAAAGTCAGTAAGTTGTGAGTAAAATAATATTTTAGACTTTATTGCTATTAAAGTATGAGAGTTCAGTGTCTTGTCTCTATCTCCATATCTTTTTGAATTTGACCACTGATTATGTAGGATTTATTTATAGAATCCAATCAAGGGGGAGTGAGAAAAAGAAACTCCCAGAAAAAAAATGAAAATGAAAAAAAAGAAAAATAATAAAAATCAATTCACACTAAATCACTCAACTAAGATAATCTTATGATTTATGGTAAGCAACCGTTGAAGGCAGAGCATACAATAAGCACAGCAGCAGAAACAGTGAAAGCAGTAGCAGCAGCATCAGCAGTAGTACTTGTAAAACAAAAGCTAAAAGGTGGTAATCATAGCAACAAGCAGTTAAAATATAAGCAGCTCTTAAGCGTCAGACCAAAAAAAAAATATTAAGAGAAGGAAGGAAATATTGAATATAGGAATCGTAATAGAAATAACAACTTTTTAGGCAACGAAACTTAAATGCTTAAATAAATATTTGTTTAATACTTAAGATAAATGTAAAATAGGAATTTCCACAAATCAAAAGCAGTAGAAAAAAATGTATTTATATTAAAAACAACAAAATAAGATATTTAAAGAAAAAAAAGTATTGCTTGCGGCGTAAATGAATAAATGGTAAACAAAAATTTGTTGGTGGTGGTGGTTATTGGTAACTAAAAACATTAAGGACTTTTTTGATATCCTATTAAAATTTGAAGGTAAATTAAGGATTTTGAAATTATATTTAATTAGGGGGAAATTATACAGTTTGAAAAGTGAGATTTTAAATAATAGAAACAGCTTGATGCATTTCGAGAGCTATTCTATTTTATAATGTTTTAGATTTGTCGCTACATGAAGAAAACAATCGGAAAGCAGATGTCGATTAACCGATACTGTAAAACAAAATTTATTCTATTTTTATTTTAGTTTTTTAACTTAATATTAGAAAAAAAATATTATCTTGTATTTTTCAATCAACAGCTTTTTTTTTTAAATGAAGCTGAAATAGGAATGAAATTTAAATAAGATTTTATTTCTCATTGAAATTTTTAATTCAGTCAATCATCCATTTAATTAATTTTTTAATTGGAATTTTTTTTATTTTTCACTTTTTACAGTTTTTATTGATTATTTTAATCATTTTGGTGAGAAGTGCAAATTTAAACAAGTTTTTAATTGAATGAATTATTTACTAACCTATTTGATGAATGATTTTATTTTTTCTGTGTAATACTTAAAAAATCATGCAAAGTCGGGGTTCACACACANNAAGAGAATGTAAAAGTTTAGTATTTTCTTCTCCTCTCTCTCCTATAAACTCAGAATTGCAGCAAGAAAAATTGCTGTGTGTGAACCCGGGCAAAGATCTAATTGTAACACAAAACCTGCCTGTTCTGTTAGAAGTGTTTCTGTCTTTCAATCTTAACATTGTTTTTTATCACGATTTAAATGTAGGGATGGACAGAAGGACAGACATAGTTAATGTATGTTATTAACCAATACATTTACTATATTTAATTTGTTTATCTAGCAGGATGCTAACCAATTGTTCCAATTAAAGCAAATAAGTAATAATTGTTTCTGCTTTCAATCTTATCATTCTTTACTGTATCATGATTTATATGGACAGATGGACAGACGGACATAGTTACGAAATGTATAAGTTACGCTTTGCATTATGATATAGACAGGTGGGCCAACATCGATTAATTTGTTAATTCTTAGTTTATTCAAGTATTATAAAAATAGTTATATATTAGTATTTTAAGCTAAAACTCAAATTCACTTTTTGTTTGTATCTGTAGGTGATTTATAAGAATGCATATACCGACGGATAGGCAGACTTTATTAAATTGACTTAAAAAATGTAAATTTACATTATTTAAATAAATAAAAATTAAAGAATATATTCTCAAATCATTAGTTCTACAACTGGTGTAATAAGAACCACTTCAGATTCTTTTACAACATCTCCAGAACTAGTGGTATCACAACAAAAAACATTGATGAAAGAACTAGTTCTAGGACCGTTCCATAGAATGTTTATTGGCTAGCAAACACCTCCACAGAACTAGTTCTGAAAGTAACAATTTCAAACAAAAAATCATTGGTCGTAATGCCAAGTAGAACAAGTACAGGCTATTTTCATGGGTTCTAGAAATAGTTGTAGAACTAATATATTTTTTCTTGGGTAAAAAATTCTTTTAAGTCCTCTAAAATTTTGTAAATGAACATATTTGTTTCCATTTTGTATCTAATAAAAGTTTCTGAATAAAGGTTAGTGTAGATGGTTTAGATGGAGGGAAAGACGTAGTAAATTCGATTTTCAAGATAATGATCCTATATAATTTAGTATATTTTCTCTGAATTTGGATGAGAAAAAAGTTATGATCAGATCTATGGTTCGTATAGTAGAAAATCGATCAATTCAGATAAAAACTTTCATAAGGTAACTAAAAACATTAAAAATGTGACACATATATAAGTATATGAGATTCAAAGGGCTATTAAATTTTAAACTTTAAAAGTTTCTTTAATGTTTTTTATAATTTCTACCTAAAATTTTTTAAACGTGCAGCACTTGAATGTGTTGTTTTTTATTTTTTCCATACAGAAATAAATCACCAATTAACAAAAATATATGAAAATAATTCATTCAATCAAAAACAAATTTGTACCTCTCACCAAGATGATTATTATATTAATTACTAAGGGCCATTATTACAACTTGCTTTAATGTTCGTAATAGTAAAAGGTAACTTTAATTAAAGTGAGGTATAAAGTGAACTTTAAAACTTTTCGTTATTCCAACTTCCTTGTAAACTAAAATTAACAAATTATGGCAATATCAAAGAAAATACCGATTACTTTTGACATATTACTTGCACATAGTGGCAACGACATTTTTTTATTGTTTGTTTACTGACATAAACATATATGTTTAATGAAGTTGCCATATTTTGCAGAAAATATGGCAACTTCAAATACATAAACCTCACTATAAAATTTAAAGGTAGGATGATCCTCCCCTTAGGTTATCGGCCACTTTTACCTTAAAGTTAACTTATAATAATCAAATGCTTCTTATCTGTCCGATAACATCATAACTTTAGCTATTGGCAAGTTGTAATAATGGGCCTAAATGTTGTAAAAATTTAAAAGTAAAAAAAAATATTTTTAATTAATCAATTAATTAAATCAATTAAGTAGATGATTGAATGAATTAAAAATGTGTGCGCAGAAAAAAGAAAAAAATTAAAATCAATCATCAAATATGTTGGTGAATAATTCATTCAATTAAAAACTTGTTTAAATTTGCAAAGTAATTAATATAATCACTAAAAACTGTAAAAAAATTTAAAATAAAAAAAATCCAATTAAAAACTTAATTAAGTTGATGATCAAAAGCATTACAAATTTAAATGAGAAACAAAATCTTACATAAATTTGATTTTTATTTCAGTTTGATTTGAATATATTTTTTACATTTTAAAGCAAAATTAAACAACTGTGTTGATTGAAAAATATATGGTAATAATTTTTTTTTGTGTATAGGAAATAAAATAATACCAAAATTTATTTTTTTTTTTTATTTTATTTTTACTTGAATATATTTTTTAAATTTTTATAAAAATTTAAACAATTGTGCTAATTGAAGCAAAAGACGGTAATAATTTTTTCTGTGTATCTGATATTTTACAAATTTAGTTGTTTACACCAAAAACATTTTCTTCCGCTTGATATATTAAAAATAAAAAGAAAAACGAACAAAAGTTTATTTAAAATTCACATAGAAAAACACTTGGAAGTTTATCTAGTAGAGAAATGTGAAATTTAACAGATATATGTACATTGTACATCTATAAGAGAAATCTATATTTTAGATAAATTTGATTGCATATAGATATACATATGTGTATATTAGTTTACATATGTATTAGTTTGTTTATATCAAATAAAAAGTTTATTTTCGAATGAATAAAATTGAACAAAATAAAATATAAACAAGAAATGGCAGAACAAGTGTAATAAAATGCCAAAAGCGTGCCACATGTTACAGCTTAAAAAGTTCTTTAAAAGCATTGAGGCGCATGCAAACTCAAACATATGAATGCCACATTATCATCATCGTCGTCAAGTGCAACAGCAACTATAGATCATTATTATTTATAAATATAATTTTAAAAACTTTATTTTGGTTTGCTAGTGGTAAGATGGAAATAATTGTGAGCATGAAAACGATGATGATAAGACAATTTGTGACTTTAATAAAATGACACTAAAGCTTGATATTGACGTTCTTAATGCAAATATTGCGTTAAAGTGAAGTAAAAAAAATTACAGTTTTTATAAACACTTGTATCAATTGCTTCAATGTTTATAAATAAACTTTAATAGTTTATAGAGGTTACAATTTCGTATTTCATTGCAGTCACTCATGTTGTCAGTCAATGTTGCTACTCATATATCAAACAAAGAATAAAAAATAAAATGTTTTCAATTGATTGCTATTGATGCAAATGTTGCATGTTTGGCTTGATCTGATATTTAGTACATTTTTATGCATTTATGGGTATGAAGCTATGTGTTACCAACTGAATTTCATTTTACAATTTCAATTGCTGCCATTCCTTTTATTTTTAAGTGATAAATTGTTATTTGAATAAAATGAAGAGAAAAATGTTCTACAAAGAAATATTAATAAAATTCCGTTTAATTAATTTGCGTCAAATTAATTCAGGAGTAAAATTAATAAATGGAAAATTGTAAAAATTTCTTATTTCTTTTTAATTTTATTAACATTTTTTTTCTTTTGTATGCGGAATTCTTTTTAATAATTTAATTATTTGTGCATAATTTGTCAAAAACTTTATGATAATTTTAATATTTTTATTTAATTGCATAATTGTAAAGGTAATATTATATAATTAACTTTAATCATTATAGCAAAAGAGAACGAGTAAATTTTAATTTCAAAAGAAATTAAGTATAAGAAAAAAGAGAAAAAAGATTGTCAAAGCAACTTTGTTTAAAATAAAATAAAAGTTGATAAAGCAACTTTTTTAAGAGAAAAATTGGTAAATCAATTTTTCTAAGAAAAAGGAGAAAAATTGATAGAGAAAATTTTTTTCTCTAAAAAAAAGCTTATAGCGCTAATTTTCTTACAGAAAAGTTTATGAAGTAACATTTCTAGAGTTGATAGAGTAACATTTCATACAGAAAAGCTGATAGAAAGACTTTCCTAGAGTGAATCTGATGGAGGAAATTTCCTAAGAGAAAAGTTAATGGAACAAATTTTCTAAGACAAAAGTTGATAAAACAGTTTTTTAGAGAATAAACAAGAAAATGAAAAAATATTTCTTAGAGAAGAGTTGATGGAATTTTTTTAGAGAAAAGCAACATAAAATTTTTCTTAGAATAAACCCTCCCTCATGCACATGTATCTGGCCAGATATTTTACGAATTTAACTGTGATTTAAATATATTTCTAATTTGGCTAGGGGTTTGAGTCTTCAGGTACCCTCTACAAATATGTTTAGGTATCGTTTTATGAAAAAAAACACATTAAAAAATAAAAACAACAAACAAAATTTATGTGGATTTTTTCATCCACACATCGTATACGTAGCGCATGTATCTGTCCAGATACACACACATTTTGTATGAAGAGTA
>MINK01172808.1:276-17706 GCA_001735545.1 Phormia regina
ACAATATTTGCACAAACACATAATACCCCAACCACCTTTGGTGGTGTAGGATATAAATAATGGTTTGTAAAATTTTATTATTTTAACCTTTTTCGTGCTAAAACTTTCATTTGTTTTTACTTTTTTGAAAGTAATTAGTAAGAAATGTTCTTTTTTATAAGTTCATGATATATTTTTGCTGAGTTTTTATGTCGGTGATCTAAAAATATATTCTGAAATAAATATAATAATGGAATATAATATGACATAGATAATTTATATACTTAATGTTTATAAATAAAATATGTAATTGTAATAAATGTTTAATATACTTATCCAATTCACAACCTATAGGGCCAGCCAGTCAACTTTTCAACGCAACGTAGAATGAAGAAAAGTGGCGTGAAACTTTTTGTGCAACTAGTCAACAAAAGTAAACGTATCATATGTTTTTGAACATTCGTTGTGTAAAACAAGCCTGTCCTTTGGTTAGTTTGCAAGAAAAATAAAGTACAGGTTTGTGAAAAAGTCACGTAGCTACGTAAAAATCTAATTTCAATAGATTTCTGCGATAGGCTACCTAGAATTTTTTCTCAATGGCTACATGCACACGTTTGCATAAAACGAGTTGAAATAGCTGATTGCGATACGATGAATTTTTGTTCACTGGTTGGACCTTATATCGTATTGTTGTAAAAGCTAAAAAAATTAACGTTACGACAGATGTTGTGAATTGAACATAAAATGGAATCTGCAAACTAAATGAAATTTGGGATTAGATATTGTATTATTACTTGGAATGTAGTAATCATTAATAATAAATTATAAAAAATACAAATAAATCAGCTTATCTCTAAAATTGCGACCTGTACTTTGGCACAAGCTTTACATGGACAGCCAGCCAACCAGACGGACGGACATCGTTAAATCGACTGAGTCGAACGGTATACTTTAAGGTGGGTGTAGGAAAACTTTTTCTCTGCGTTACAATATTTGCACAAACACATAATGGTGTAAGGTGTAAAAAGTCCCTGTTATCGGATTTATTTTGAAATATGTACCTATTTAATTTGTATTCCTTGTTATTAAAATAATAAATTTTGTATAATTTATTTTATTTTACATTTCACCTTTTTATCTTAAAAATTAATCTAAGAAAATTTTATTTCCCACATAAACCGCTAAATAAACCAAAATAAAGTATTTAGTTGACCACACTGTACATAAACAAATGCATATCATTCAAGAAAAGACCAAAATATGATAAAAAACGTTACAAAAAGAAAAACAATATAAATATTAAAACCACTAAACACAACAAAAGACAAATTTTAAAACAATTGTTTTACCATTTATCTGAAGGTCAATGTACCCGGCAGCAATTATCGCATTTTTACAATCGTATTTCTTATGGGCCAGTGCTTTTTCATCAAAGAATATTGGTTCCGGATTAACAATACGCCCATTTCGTATCCACAGGTCATCTTTAATCAATTGATGATTTCGCACCAGGCGGCAATTTGTAAATTGAATTAAAGTTTCGTTCTTTGACATTGAAATTTGTCCAAAAAAATAAAAACACACACTAATTTAAAAATTCACTACACAATGTAAATAAATTAATTATGATTAACAACAGCTTTTTGTTGTGATTATTCGCTATCGTATGAATTGTTATTGTATCCGTTTTTTATACTTAATAAATGTATGTCGGTGCTTTAGTATTTATTGGATTCTAGCGTGTAGTACTTTAGCGGAAAGTCATCCATACACTACTGGAAATCAACTAAAAATCAGCTGTTTATGAATAAAGTTCTCAGCATGTGTTTGTTTTGGTTTTATTCGATATTTTGTGTTTATTTTTAGCTTTATTTTGTTTTAATAATTTTCGTATAATTTTTATGTGTGGTTCAGAGACTTGCGCCGAACAATTTTAGCGACGCCGGCGGCTTTTCCAAAAATTGTCGGCGGTGGCTCAAAATTGGCTGTTATCCAGATGATAGGTAAACATAACAGTTTTTTATATCCTAGTTTTGCATTGTCTTATGGACATTGGTTCACAAATGTGGGTCCAAGTCCCCTTACATGTAAGCGGATCCGAAGACCGTTTGTTTGAACATAATTTATAAGTACTTCCTTAAAGATTTATAACAAAAATTGTCCATTGGAAGTGAGTTTTAAGTCATAAGTTCCCATTTCTCCTTCCGGTCCAAAAATTTGTTAGTTTAAAAATCGCAAAAATGGAAAAATTAGTTGTACAACTTTAGTTGCCAACAATTTCTAAAATATAAATGATAGATATCTAATCTTAGTTTAATATTTAACACTATGATATTACTTTAATAAAATTTGGTCAAATCTTTAATAAATGAAAACCTAGTTTAGAATTTAACTTTCTAAAGCTTTCTTAAACTCCTAGATGTGGTAGACATTTAAAGTTCGGATTACTTAATAAGCTTTTCGTCCTAGAAATCCTTTTTTTTTTGGATTCTTAAAAATGTTAATGGCGGAGTTATAAAACTAAAATTTCATATATAAAGCTGAAACGCTAGGATCATTTGGCATTATCTTGAGTTCAAATGGTCTCCCACAAGCCTGGCGCGGATGCACGAGGAGGGAAAAAAGGAAATTTCCATCCCCAAAATGAAAATGCTTAATGGAAAGCATGTACTAAATCATAATTTTTAAGGAAATAGTTGAGAAAATCATTCTATTTTCCTCCCCCAAATGCTTGAATTGGATCCGCGCCTGCACCAGGCTATACTAATTTTTTATCGTTCGAATAATCAAACAACACGAAAATGCAGTTTTTATATTACTCGAATAATCGAGAAAATCTTTGAAGTTACTCGAGTAAATTATACCTTTAAATTTTACTTGTTTTTTTTCAATATTTTATTAAAAACAAAACAAAAATATAGCTTAAAATGAGAAATAGTCTTTCAAAAATAATATTGAGTACAATATGCATCAACTGTAGCAAAAAATATTTTGCTACAGATGATGCAGAGAGGGTATTATATTAGCTGAGAGAGGGCTAATCTGTAATGAAAAAAAGGAAAAAAATTATAATTATGGGGTTGAGAATAAGAAAAGTGAATGGTGGGAAATGTGTTGATTTCGTTGGTTCTTATGTTCTTTTTTCCAGGGACGCTCTATAAAGACAGAGCTAAGTATTTTAGTTTTTTTTACAATCATTTTATATAAATTTATTTCAGGTTTCTCTAATAAAAGTGTAAGTAAATAGGTAGGTATAATTCAGGTAAGTTTAACTTTAGGGTGATTATAACTTAGAATAATGGTAAGTTTTGTGTTAAAAAAAATGTGATTAGTGAATTTCTTTCAAAAGTCATTAATAAGTCCAATATTATATTTTTACAGAAAGCGACTAAATGGAGCTGCACATTAAGGGAAGATACACTTAAAAATATATGATTTACTTATATTAATAATAATTAATATAAAAATTATTATTAAAATTTATTGTTTAAGTGTCCAATTAGATTGGACAAATATATAATTTAACTTTGCATTAGTATTTATGAATATTCGTTTCTTTATATTTAATATTTTCATTGATAGTTAAATAAAAACGTTTAGCAATAACAATATAACAATGTAATATTATCACGAAAATAGCATATTTTTTATATAAATGTACTGAAAAACATAGTGTATCTCGCCAGATACATTCGCTACGTACGAGACTATCGGAACATGTGCATGACGAAGGACTAAAAAAAAATTTCGTTATATATTTGAAAGGCATTATTTAATAAAGAAATTGTGAATTAAATTATGTTTGAACCCTACATCAGTTATAAGTCGAAAATTGTGAAAAAAGTGGTAAAAGGTTAAATTTTTATCGATTTATTAAAAAAATGTCACGTGAGCTTTTTTCAATTTATTGACATTGATTTCATGATAAATGTAAATTTTTTGAACGATTTTATTTTAATTGAATAAAAGAGCATGTGGGTATAATATTTTCGCAATTATTTCTTATGTAGTTAAATATATATATCAATCTTTCATTCCTACAAAAATCATTTAAAAAGATTTACAAAACAAATTTTTGACAATTTTTCAAATTTAAATAATATATAAAAACCAAAAAAATTATGTTTGGTAAAGCAAAACTCCTCCTATTTTCCCAAAAATTAATAAAATATTACAAGAATATAAAAATAGACTTTTTGTCCAATTTCTTGATGTATAATATGTATATATAGATTGTTTTAAAAGCATTATATCATAGTCTCAAAACTGACAACTAAGATCAAATCACCCCAAATTCATTGTTTTACAATATTTCTATAGGTGCTTATACGTAACACCTAATTGTATTGGCGCGTTATGGTTGTTTTTTAATTTTGAAAAATTTTACAAAAATCGGTTTTAAAAGATTTTTTTATGATTTTTTGGGGAGTGAAACATAGATATATATTTTATACAATGTGCAATATGCGATTATGTTGAAAATTAAAATGTAAATATCTTTTTAACTATAAGAGATAAATTAGATAAGCAAGATAATTTTTTTTTATCTTGCCAATCACATTTATGATTAATTAACAGAAAAAGACAATATAGAATAAGTGCATATTGTAAGCAAAGGTTTCAAAGATTTAATTATTTAATTCACTTTTCAAAGTCAAATTAAATTGATTATTCCAGACGTTTCTTTGGAGCATTTATAACAATTCAATTCATAGACTTCAATTTTTTTACTTTAATTTCATAAATAATGCACTACCAATTATACAATTCAAGCTTAAAAAATATTTTGAATCATTAAAATTTTCTTCTATTTAAACATTCACATATGAATTTCAAAGTGGTTTGATGTTTTCTTTTCGGCTTAACAAATTGTTTTTCGTGTCCTTTTGTACTTTTGTAAATTTTTGATAAAAACAACAGCGTTTTCTTATTTTACCCAAAAAGTTCGCAAATATACCCACAAAATTTGCAGAAAATTTGATTTAACAAAAATTCAATGATTTCGTTATAAAATGATTCAGTAGAAGTATGCTTTTGTGAATGACATTATGGAATAAAAAACTGTATACTTCAGATTTTTAACTTAAATAGTTTTTCATGTTAAAAATTTAAACAAATATAAACCCTAATTTGTGGCATAAATTTCATTATAATTAGTTTTTCTTATCGTTTTTAAGTTGGTTTTCAACAAATATTTTGTGGTCCAATGATATAGTTTTCGGAATTCTGACAAAAATTACATTTAATTTAATATTTTAAAGATATTATTAATCATTTCAAGACGAATATTTTTGAAAAAATAAAGAACATTCGTAGCTTAATATATTTACACGTTTTAAATTATTTGAAAAATAGAATTGTAATAAATTTCTGATGTTATAAGAAAAGTTCTTATACACCTTCATTTAAAAACGTTTACATATTTAATTTTTATACATATTTCAAAATTATTACACAGTTTCAAAAAATAATTATTTATGTTTATTATTTCTAAAATATTGCCTTTAAGATAAATCAAACTGGACATTTATATGTCGAAAAAATTTAAAGATATTGGCAAAAAAAATATGAAAAAATCTTTCAAAGCCAAGATGAGATTAAATTAAATTTTAAAATCGTATATCAACATTAAAATGCCTAAAAAAATATAGCAATATGTAGTTAAAAACAATGTTGGGTTTTTACATTAATGTAAAGCTTTCACTGAGGCGATAATAATAGTAACACTATAGTAACTACATGAATATTAAATTTCCCGTTTTCCCGGGAAAATACTTATAAAAAATTCCCGAGAATTCCCGGACCCCAAACCCTAGTTATGACAGCGTGAATACAATATGATTATTCTGAAAGTCTAAGTCATCCCTCCTCTGCAACTCATTCAATTTAGCGAGCTTTAGTTTTGACCCCAGTCTGCAGCCGATGAGAAGTTAAATATTTATTTCCAAAAAATTTCGCTCCTAATACCATTTAAATCAGGTTTTCTCATAAGATCTTGCTTCGCGCTCCTTTTTAAAATTTCAATGGAATTATGTGAAGATGTAAAATTTATTTACATTGTTTTTGTTCCATAAGAACATTAATTTTAAGAACGTTTTTCGAATAAAGCATATCTGATAAGATTATCTGCGTCCACAAAAAATCGGTTCTTGATAGATAGAAGAGTTTAAAAAAGAATTCTATCTAAAAATGTATGTTGATTTAGATTGTTTTCGGAGCCAATATGATGATAAATTTCGATAAATTTCAATTGAACCACATTTGTTAAAAATTAAATTTAACACATGGGTTATATTTTCTTTTTATAGCTCACAAACTTCTTTGCGAAATAAAAGTTTTGTATACTCGAAATTTTTCAGTTGCACTAATCCGGCAAATTTTAACTCATTTAAAACGAGAAAAGAAGGTATAGTCGGTAAATGTGATACTCTACACCAAAATACCAAAATTCGGAAAAAAAAAACAATTATGGACCTATACTTATAATAAATGGAAAATGTATTTTATGCAATTTTTGGTGATTCCCGAAATTGGATCTTATATGGGAGCTATGGTAAATTATGGACCGATCTTCATGAAATTTGGCTCATGGATTTATGCTTAATCCTATTTGTGTTAAATTTCATTAAAATATTTCAATTTTAAAGGTATCTTTGAGTGTTAAAACTCTATACCGGGAGAACATTTGTATGGGCGCTTGGTGAAATAATGGACCGATTCTTGTGCTAAAAAATCATATTTACCAAATTTTATCAAATTATCTCTAAAATTGCGACCTGTACTTTGCGCACAAGCTTTACATGGACAGCCAGCCAGCTAGCCAACCAGACAGACGGACGGACGGACTCAAAAAGGGATTCTGAGTCGAACGGTAAACTTTAAAGTGGGTGCAGGAAGATTTTTTCTCTGCGTTACAATATTTGAACAAACACATAATACCCCAACTACCTATGGTGGTATAGGGTTTAAAAATATCTTTACTTTCGTCCTTAATTTAGAGATTATGTGCATAAATTACAGAGCAGAAATAAAATTTATTTTGGTTGCTTAATTGGTAGTGAGATAGTATGTCAGCCAGAGGGTTGTGGGTTCGATTCCCCTCAGAAACTCTGCCTGTTTCACTACAATGAGCAATATTCTTAGTTATTACGCTCGTTTATAATTATAATATAGTTTACAATTGTATTGTAAAAATGATAATATTAATAAATACAATAATTGATTTTATTGTTACTGATTTTGTTTAAATAGAAATAATGAGATGAAAATTGTTGAAAATTTACCTTAATTTATTTTATTTCTATATTTTTATGTACAAATTTTCCATTTTCCTTTATATTTTTAAAGAGAAAAATTAGAAAAATAATTATATTAATAAATAATATAATTAATTTCAAATACAAAGTTAGTTAATAATATTATTAAAAAATAATTTGAAATATTTTTTTTTCTGTGTGGTATAAATATGTCTTTCCATTTTTAAAAAGATTCAGCCTTTAATTGGAATTTTTATTTAAACTTTCTACGTAATATTTTTATTAAAAGATTGTGCATTTAAAACATATTTTCCAACATATCTTCGCGAGCCTATAGGAATATCCTTACGGACCCCTTGTGGGGCGAGGAATTCCATTTGAGCACCTTTGATTTTTTCTATTTGTTATTTTAGGAGAAATAGAAAAACATAGAAAATTAAAAAAAAAAAAATATATTTTTTTTTTAAACGGTTCAGCTTAGAACGGTCAACAGTAGAATTAAAATGTTTTGGGAAACATCATATCAAGGTAGTTTTTGAGGGTAGGTAACAAAATCATTTTTTTTCTTTTACCTTAATATTTACATTATTTTTATCTATTTATCCGAGAAAAGTTTCAAAAGTTCATAATTATCTACATAAATATGAATTTTAGTTTTTAATACTTAATATGGAAATATTCAAGACTAAGTAATTCTTTTGATATTAAAAAAAAAACATGTAATTAATTTAATGAAATGGAAGGAAAAGGATCAAACATTTTGATGTTGTTGTTATTGTTGCTGCTGTTTTAAAACATGTATTATAAATAATTTTATTGTAAAGTTTTAGAAAATTTCTTTCTTACTCATATCCATTTTGTGACACAAATTGAAATTCATTAAAAATACATCTTAATTAGTATTTCTTAGAAACTTTAAGGAACAAAAAGCATCGAAACAATAACAAAAAAAAAAAGAGAGAGAAAAAACATGTAATCTGAAAAAAGAAAAGAAAATCAAGTTGTTAAATAATAAAATTTACCTTTTGCTTGTAAACATTTAATTTAACACATGTATACAAATTAATTTAACTTAGCTGTGTGTGAGTGTGTGTATGTATGTTTAATATTAATGTATATGTATGTGTATATACTTATATAAAAATGTAAACTTTATTATATGTATATTCTAAGAATTTACCTACAAATACGAAACTCATAAGATAATATTTTTTTTTTTTTTGTATTTAGTTAGTTTTCAAATATTTGTCTTTGTATTTGCATGCCTTAAGATACTTGTGTAGGCTTTTACTCTTTCATTCTTTCTTTTCCTTTCATCGTTCTATGTGTTTTGCCATTTTACCCTTCATTTGGATGCTTGGTTACAGATTGAGTTAGAAACAGATTTTTGATCAAATTCTCGATATGAGAAACATTAAATGTTTATTATGTCCACAAATTAAATATTACAATTTTAATAATTTCTTTTACTAATTTAAAATAAATAATATTTTAGATTACAAATGTACCTTCTTTTTAATTTCTAGCAACATGGGACAGATTGTAAAAATAATTTATTTATTTGATTTTATTGTATAGGGAGTACAGAAATATGATTAAACTGATTGTTATTCGAAGTTTTTAACATACGCCACAAACAGATCGTGACTAAGTTTATAACCATTGAGTCCATTGGCAGAAGAAGATTTTTTTTATTTTTGCAAACCCATCGTCTGCCTTCTTTCGTAGAATGTACAAACAAGTTGGTCTAAATTACCTTGTGGTAGTGTAATGATGCTACGTAAATATTTGCATTTCTAGATAAAATTACAAAATTGTTTTGTGTAGTTAACATGACCAGCATAATACGCAATAATACGTATTGTTTGGGAAGTATGAGATAAAAAGCTTATTATCTATTAATTACTTTTTAAAAATTCGATTTGTTAAGTGATTAAAATATGGTTAACTCTTTTGCTAATTAAGCACGTTTCATGAATGCAACGACAAATGAAGTTTTTGTTCAATAATTTTTAAAAAATGCAACTTGTCGAACTAGGAATTATTTAGGAAATTTTGAGAGCTTTTCGTTGTTAAACTCTTCTTAATATATCCTCGAGCATCTCAATATACAAATTTTGACCAGGAATCTGTAAATCTGTCAGTACATACATTTCGTCGTGCATTTGACAACATAATTATTTTTGTATGAAATTTGATTTTAATTTTTGTGCTCTATTCTTGGCTTTACATTGTTTTTTCAGCATTCTAGCCTTGATCACAGGGGTTCTTTTCTACCAGATATGTTTGAAATATCATGTGAACCTTTTTTCTCCCTAACAATGGTCGAATTCTCTTGATACTATTTAATAACATTGGAAACAGTTTGGTAGCAGATATTTAATTCTTTTTTGTCCAATTATTTGTAGGACCAATTTTGATTTTTTTAAATTGTTTCATAATTTATAGCACTGAACCAAACTCATAGTAAATCAACATGGTTGTTAGAAAAAATAATAACTGATATATTTCTCAAAGATAACTACATAAAAAACATAAATATTGATTCGGAAAAAAGTTATAAGGCAAAACATATGTGAAGACTTTTCCGATTGCACTCCACCTTGCTCTTAGGAAACAAAGATACGACCGTAGCCGAACCCGTAGTTAGCCGACAGAGAGCCAAAGAATTAATCTCATCGGATCGTAGTAGTGTTGTAGTCAACCGATTAAGAGCCGAAGAATTTATCTCATCGGATTGTATTTTAAACGCCGAACCTTGTAGTTAGCCGACAGAGAGCCGAAAAATTTATCTCGTCGGATTGTATTTAGTCAATAAAATAGCTCATACGATTTTAGTTAGCCGACAGAGAGTCGGCATTTATCTCGTCGAATTTTATTTAGTAGCGCATACAGTTTTAGTTAGCCGATGAATTGTAAAATAGCTTATACGATCTTAGTTAGCCGACAGACCGCCGAAACATTTATCTCATCAGATTGTATTTAGTTTGTAAAATTGTTCATCTTAGTAAGCCGACTCATTTATCTTGTCGGACTATATTTAGTTCGTAGAATAGCTCATACGATCTTAGTTAACATACAGACAGAATGCCGACGAATTTATCTCTTTGAAATTTATTCAGAATATAGTGTAGTTTCAATTTGATTCTACTTGAGGACGGAACTTGTAGTTAGCCGACTAAGAACGGAAGAGTTTATCTTTTCGGTTTGTAGCATAGCAAATACGACTTAGCTAGCCAATTGAGAGCAGAAATATTTATTTCGTCGGTTTATGTTTTAGAGACAAAACCCGTAGTTAGCCGACTGAGAGCTGAAGAATTTGCCTCGTCGGATTTAATTTTTTTAACTGACTTGAGAGCCGAATTTGCCAACCTTAATTTTTCCCCTCATACCTAGATACTATTTCGTCCAAGTACAAGTCAAAGTGGTAACAGTAAAAGGATGCATATCTTTGAAGAAACTGGATAGACTATTGTTAAAAAAAACTGCATTACAAAACATAAAATAATCACTGACTAATTCTCTTCGCTGAATAAATTATTTACACTTATTTACGAAAAAAACCTCAAAAGTATACAACTTAAAAAAAACAATATTTTTGGGAAAGCTTTTATGAAGTCAATGGTTTAAACGGCGTTTGAATTGTAGTTATATCAGCTTAAACATGAATATTTTACAAGTAAAAATATTTTTTAAAATTATTTTTTTTTAATGAATTTTTCTTTAAATTTGCTATTAAAATTTTTTGAAAAGTATGGAATCATTAATCATTAAATTAAATATCTCAAATTTTTGGGATGCACATATACACTATGCACAATTTTCCCTTTTCTTCAACTAATTTAAACTTTTTCATATAAAAGTTATATATTTCTGGTATTATGAATGAGTATCATAACATATTTTGTTGAGTATCTTAACATATTTTGTTCAAAATAATTAAAAATTTTAAAATTCGTTAAAAATATTAAAATAATATATAGCGTAACAATTTTAGTCCTATTTCAAAATGTTTTTAAGCTATAAAATGCATCCATCAAAGTCCTTTCTTACGATATCAAATATTTATATTGTTCATTTGGCAGAAATAGGAGAAAAAATCGGAAAACCCGCAAAAAGTACCTATCATCCGACTTTGCACTATTTCTGGATCCTACGTTTAGTTTCTTACTTACTTCTCTGAATATTCTTTTCTTATTGGGACATTTCAATTAACAAAATGCGACATTGAAAGATTAAAAATTTATAAATTCTTGAACATGTGACAATATTAATAATAATATTAATAATAATAATAATAAGGCTATGGATATGACATTATATTTATAATAAGAAATGACAATATATTTACACAGAAAATAAAATAAAAGTTATATTAAAAATACACTTAAATTCGAATAACATTTATAGTATTATGCCTAAAGTCCAAGTTTCTGCGATTAATAAGAACTTTAGGCAGATTCGAGTTTAGAATGTTAAGAACTTATATTTTATTATTATTCACATTTTCAATTGAAGTTGGTCTTATTAATCATTTTTCCATATAATAATATAAATAATGTAATTCTACGTAGTACGAATTTTATCGCTACTCGTTAGTTAAATATGAAAATTAAGTTTAGATGTAAATCTTTTGCATAAATTACACATAATAAAAATGTTTAATTACATCAATTGCAATCCTTTTGCAATTCTGCTTTTAATTTTTTCTTCTTTCTTTCTTTTTTTACTTTCTTGAACTTTTGCAAAAGATAAACCACAAGAATGCTGTACACACATACATACAAACGTACATACATTAGTAAAGTTAAAGTTAGGCAAATACTTTTTACACACTCTTAGAAACTAGCAATTTTAGTTGTAGTTTTTACTTAGAAATGCACAGTGGACCTAAGGTATAATATAATTTTTAATTAAATATATATATTTTTTTATTTCAAATTTTAAACTGTAACTATAATGAATGATATCTTAATAAATGTGGGAGATATCTCAATAAAATTTCACATCATCAGAGAAGAATTATTTTCAAGTGGGTTTGGAGGAGTACAGGCCCTTAGCTGTTCAGAGGAGTAGCTGATTGGTAAAATTGCAAAACATTTATTTATTAATAAATAGATAGTCCTTTTACGCTAACATGTGTAGGTTATCTCTTTCAGTTTAGGATATATTCAGGTCGAAATAAATGTTTAACACAATTTTTGTCTCGTTTTTTTTTTTTATTTTTAAAACATTTATTATATTTCTTACAAAATTCTAAATATATTGTTGCAAGAATCATATAAATATATAAATTTGAAGTTGGAATTTTAAAAATATTTGATTTTTTTCCAAAAAGGTAACAATATTTTTCAGTGATAAAATTAGTTTTTTTGTTCAGGGCTTTAAAATTGTAATAAGGGTTTCAAAAGAAATCTTAACGCAAAGTCGTGTAATGTAAATCCGAAGAAGGCTTGGGACATAGGGTTCCATAAGGTAAATATCCATATAACTTTTTTCCGTTTAAGATTTTGGGCATTTTGGTACAAAAAGGTGTTTTGTAATCCCTTAATTTTAGGACAAGTCTGTCTATATAATGACAAAATTTCAATAATATATCTTTGTTCGTTTAAATTCTATTTCATTTCATTAATAACATTATTTTTCAAAAAGCCCCTCTATTACAAACAATTAAAATAAATAATATTGGCTTAAAATTTGTTTCGCTGAAAAAATTAAGTAAATAACGGTTTTAAGTCGTTTAAATATTATTATATATAATAATATTCCTAATAAAAAGCGTGATTTAAATTTTTTAAAAGTGAATTTTTGCAACTTAGTTGTTATTTAATGATAAATTTTTTTAATAAAAATTAATTTTATTATTTCAAAATTTTAAATAGTGGAAATTGACAAGTAGCTATTATTAAACTGTAGGTAATTATTTAGTTTTTAAAGTTCTGCTCCCTAATTTTATATTCACTGAATGACACAAATTTTCTATTAAAAAAAAAATCAAAAATTAAAATTTTAGTTTATTTTTTTACCGAATATTAACACGGATACTTATTATACAACAACAAGCACATAAACATTTATATTAAGAATTGTAATCAGTGTTGCCAGTGGATATTTTTCAATATACGAACACCTGATGTAAAAAATTCGAAGATTTCCCTAGAAAATTCTCTACATTTTTTTATTACGAAATTAATATTTTCTCATATAAAAATACTAATTATCGAGGTATGAAAATTTAACTATTGAAATTTATATTTATAAATATAATTTATCGTCTGATATTTATTTTTTAATTCATCGCGTTCATGCCACTTCACAACGAAATATCTGAAAATTGGATCAGAAATTGTGATTTTCTTCTATTATTGGTTTTAAAAAATTCAATTATTCTTACTTTATTAATATTTGGGGGATTCACAATGTGTGCTATCTTGTCATAATGTCGTAAAATTTTACAAAAGAAAAGCAATAATAATATTTTTTATTCATAGAAAAATTTTATGATTTATGATAATACGACATGATAGCAAACTTTGTGAATTTAATCTAGGAGTTTATTTCAGAAAAGTAAATTTTAAAAAAGTACCTACATTTTAAAGGAAAGTAAAATTCTGTCCGATCGACAAAAAGACCTACATGTAGGGATTTTCCCCCACTTCTGACAACACTAATTGTAATGTAGATGTATAAATATCAAAGTGTGGAAGCATACCTTAAGGTGAAAATTATATTTGTCGGTAAAATAGTGAAGGCTATAAAAGATTCGACATAGACAAATATATATCCCGATCTCGTTTAAATAATGAAATTTTCGAGTTGTGAGTGATATGCATGCATTTTCGTTATTTTCTATTTTAAACACAAAACACATTTATACTTAAATTTACTCTAGAGTCGTCACACTGTAATGGCGTTCTT
The DNA here is from genome assembly GCA_001735545.1 of Phormia regina. Lineage (NCBI taxonomy): Eukaryota > Metazoa > Arthropoda > Insecta > Diptera > Calliphoridae > Phormia > Phormia regina. The sequence goes on from MINK01172808.1 coordinate 14,430, forward strand.
ACTAAGAATATCTAATTTAGACAAATTTTTATTTATTTCATTTACATAAATTTATCTAAATACATTCTTACTTAAGTACTTAGATAAAACATAAGTAGTTGTACAATGTACATACATATTTTCATATTTACATTTAAAAAAATAAATCGTATGTAAGAGTGTGTTTTATACAAGTAGTTACATACATATGTACATACTTATATAAAAACATGTGTTTACATATGAATGTTGTTTATTTTTTACACATTTAGTAATGGCTAATGAAGATACTTATAATTAAAATTTCTGTGGTATATTTGCTAAAAACACAAAATGTATGCAAAAAAAAAAAAAAAAAAATCTACATAAATTTTAAAGGTAAAAAATTTAAACAATAAATAAATCAGTTTAAAGATTAAGTTAGTTAAATTTAGTTAAAGTACTTAAATACAAATTTTTATAGGATTTTGAGAGGATGGTCTCATTATAATTTTTAACGGGCAAAAAAAAAACTATTTGTAATTTAAACATTGACCTTTAATTTTACATTAATATATTAAATTAGTTTTTTTTTTTTTTAAATGACAACTGATGTTGTTCTATAGAAAACAATTTCTACTGTCATTAGCGATGAAATATATAATTAATTATTGACTTTTTAATTAAATCAATACAAATTAATTTTAAAGAAACGCACACACATGTAATTACTGATGATGATTTTTAGACATTTAATTAAAAGTGTTTTTTTTTTAAACAATAAAATTTAATTAAACAAATTATGTTTAATTATGCTGAAAACATTCCATATCGAACTATAAATAAATAATAAAAAAATATGTTTTTTTTTTCATTGAACAACATAGGTACCTACATGTATATGTATGAGTTTATTTTATATATAAACTACATAATACATACATACATGTATAATTATTAATAATTATTATATGTATATTCACTAAAAGCAGCTAAAATTCTAATTACAATAATAACAATAATAATAATAATTTAATTTAAGTACTTCTTTTATTGAATATCTGTCATATTTCACTTAAGATTATTATGACATTTTAAGGGCAATTAACTCAAAGTCTTTATTTAATTATGTATATTATAAAATTTTATGGTCCTTACAGATTTGGTTAACTTAAATGTTTTTGAAGTTTTTTCCCCCATTTTTTTAAATTAGAAGCACACCCCCCCTTGTGGTATTATGTATTGTAAATGATATGGAATATTAAACCTTATATATGATATCATAAAAAAAATTAAACGTACATACATACATATGTATGTATGAGTGTATATAATAAATTAGAGATTTTTTATTTAAATATATTAATTATATATTAATTAATATTTGTGCTTTCAATTGAATTTTTTAATTCAATTAAATTAAAATGGAGGTTTATGATGCTTTCAATGGTCACTTTAGAATAATTCAAAAGCAATTATTGGCAATAAGAAGATTTATAAGGAGAATTATAATAAATTAAAAATAAATTAAATTTTATAAATTTTCTTCAGATCATAATGTGTAAAACTAAAAATTAAGATTTTAAGAGCATTTTGAAAAATAATGTTGAAAATTAAACATTAAAATAGAACTTAAATGAACAAAGTTATCGTATTGAATTTTTTACATAAAACTAAAAAATTCGAAAAAAATCCCACTTATATGTTTCAAAATTTCCAAAATCTCAATTCGAAAAAAAAGTCTTTAAAAAATTTCCTTTATAATTGTAATCGGGTCGAAAAAAAAGTATTGCCAGTCACACCCTAGTATGAAAGAATAGTTACTCAGGTTTCCAAAAATGTTTTTTTTTTGGTTTAGTAGTTAAAGCATTAACAATGATATATCACATTCTGGAATCGGACTTGAAATGGCGACGCTATACACAAAAAACGAAATGGGCGGAATTTTGGGGAGTGACAAAAAAATAATTTTTGCATTTTTTTGGACATCTCAGTAACTATTCTTTCATACTAGAGGGTGACTGGCACACTTTAGTGTTTAAAAGAAAAACTCCTCTCCCTTTCCATAAAACAAAAAACTAACGTTCTGTTGGTCTATCCAGAAAACAACCCATACTCCTAACAAATCTAATCAGGTTTGAAAGTGGCATGACATTGAGACAATCCAGATCATGGAAGAATTGTCTACCAAGGTGTCTCAGTCTACGCCCTTTCAGTGCTGTACGGATTCCTCTTCTTCCTCATCTACAACGACATGCGACCGATCATACAGTACCCTGTGATTATACCTACTAGAAGCCTTATCGATGATCTATCAAGAGAAAGTAATGCTCNNATGACTGATTTAAAAATCGCCAAAGAGAAATTTGTTAAACCAATAACAACGTATATCGCATTCTACAATCGGACTTAAAATTGCGACGCTAGATACAAAAAACAAAAAGGGCGGGATGTGGTAAAAAAATAATTTTTGCATTTCTGGAAATGTTATGAACCATTCTTAGTGAGTTACTGTAGATCGAAAGTTCAAAGGTCACAACAATACTAACAAGCAATAAACTAGGAAAACGATATGTTAAATGCTTGTGCAAAATTTCATGTTGGACACTCATTTAAATCAGAAGTTATGTAACAAAATATGAACTGAAATCATATTTTGTATATAAAATTTTATTTATATATTTTTTTAAAATACGTGCTCATAAAAAAAAAATAATAATTTCAAAATAATTTTTGTAAATATTTTAATTTTTACATAAAAAATGTGTTATTTTCTGTATTTTGCTTCATAACTGATTTTCATTATCAATATAAGTATTTTTTTTTTAGGAATTTATATTATCAATTTTGACCTTTGAACTTTCGAAGAATATAAATGATTTACTTCTATTAAATGAAATAAAAATAAAAATTGTACGATGAATATTTTTGAAGTTATGAGCAGTAAAGTGTGATAACTTTTGGAAAAAAATCTATCGCCTTTTGATTTTTGAAACGTCATATATTTGGACCGGGAGGACTTTTTACTCAGAAAATTTTGATTTGAATAACATTTGCAATACTTTAATCTGTAGCGATTTTCATTGAAATCGTAGATATCAAATTCGAAAATTTCTGTTTTTTTTCCGTTTTGATATGAAATCACTCACTGTGGTCCCTATAACGATATCACCTTCAAATTTAATTTAGTTCAAATTACATTTATTTCATTAAGTAATAACAAAATAATATAAAAATAAAATCAGTTGAAAATGCTGGGTCAATGTGATGCATTTTAAATAAAATAAACAAATAGTCTTTCCTAAAAAGTAGGGGTATT
>MINK01172810.1:0-22025 GCA_001735545.1 Phormia regina
CATTGGTTATATTCTATTTGAAAGATTTCACTATAAACTCTTACAAAAAAAAAAAAAAAACAATCAACCTTGAAACTATACCTTAATCATTTCTCAATCGATTTAATAATAAACTACTATTATTATATATTTTTTTTTGTTGCCCCATGCACCTGACTCCCACACAACTTGGCGCAACTAAAACATATTCTTGCGTCGCGTATCTTTTGCCTAAATAGATTTACTAATACTAACTAACTAAATGAATAAACTAGAGGAAAAAAAAACAAAAATAATTAACTAGACTTTGTCCCCCCCAAAAAGGTATCTTTACCACCTGAGAATGCGTCATCAAAATGACGATATTAAAAGAAAAAAAAAAACAGAATTAAAGGAAAATAAATGAGAATTGTTTTTATTTTATTAGAGAATATTTAAAGGTAGTTAAATTTATTGTTATTACAAAGAAAACAACTATTGCTATAAAAATAATAAAATAAAAACAGAATATTATAGTTGAGTTTAAAGACAAAAAGTTGAATGAGCATTTCCACACACCCAACCTCCCCCCTCACCCCAAAACAAAACAAAAACAAAAAAAGTTGATTAAATGCAACAAAATATAAAAAATAAAGAAAATGTAGAGAAAAATCGTAGAAAATTATCATTAAAATTTATTATTCAAATGGAAGAAATAAATAAACAATTACGGATAAATTCAGTGAATTTCTTTTCTGTCTTTCACACTTGAAAAAATAATGGAAATGAAATTGTATAACTGTGCGTATTATATATGTACGAGTTTATGTATGTATGTAGTACGTTTAACCAATACTTGCTGATGTTGGTTTTCATATATGCATGTAATGCTTTTTCATGTGTATGTGTATCTGTGTGTACCGGAAATAGTAAATGACAAGAGAGAAATCTATCAGATCACTACACATATGTGAGTATGTGTGTGTGTAAATGCGTGATAGATTTTTAATGATATTGATTCATTTATTTAATATTTATATGTATTGAATTGTCATGTCATATATAGAAATTTCATTTTTCTCTACTTCAATTTATTTCTTATTTTGAAATCTTCAGTATATATATGTTTAAGATAAAAGGTAGTGACAATGAAAAACATCGACATCATCTTTATTATACAGTAACAATTTTTATATGAAATATTTCAAACTGTGCCAATCACATGCTGCTCTATATATGTGTTATGTGGCAAAAAGAGATATAAAATAAAAAAAACAAGATAAAAATAAATTAAACGCACCATTTATTTATGCAACTTTACAAGGCCTTCTTATATTTACATGTTGCAAATGTAGGAGTATTTTTACTTGTAAAAAAAAATGTTAAATCACGTTTTAGTTATCTTTGCACATTTTCAAGTCTGTCCACCTTTATTATGTGTTGCTACATTTATACGCAATAAAAAAAAGTTCACATAAATAAAAATTTTAAATGTTGTTGCAAAAATGTGATTTTCAATGATCATATAATAAATATAATTATTTAATAAAATTTTTCATATAAATAGATAGTTAATTGTCATTTTTGCAAAACCGTGTGTATAAACACAGTGTATATTCGATTTACATATCGTAGACCTAGGCCATTTAAAATTAAAAAAGATACATATAATAAAATAAAAGAAAGTTCAGGGTCTTTTTAAAATATTTTACTTCTTTATAGCAAATTAAATTTTCTAATTAAAATAAATTATACACGAAGTATCTCGTGTATCTTGCAGACTAAACTACTTAGTATGTTGTTAGCACATGTACTTATACATAGTACTTTTATTTGTTTCTATTTTTTTTTTTTTTTTTTTTTTTTTTTTCATTTTTTTTTTTTTTTTTTTTTTTTTTTTTTTTTTTTTTTTTGCATTACATTTGGCAATGACATTCACCCTCATAGTTGCACGCACAGATAACAAGGATTTTGAAATTTTTTCATGCAAGCGAATTAGTTGTATACAAACATAATATTTGTAAGTACTACTAAAATAAAAATCTAAACAGCATTTTCTTTATAACGACATGATTAAAGTCAAGAATCTTTATGCATTTTTTGCTAATGATTTTAAGTAAATGGTGACATGAATTATCATTTAACTGGAATTATCGCACAAATGTAAAAATTTAATCCAATTTAGATAAGACTTTGCAAATCGCTCTCATTGTTTTTAAATTATATTTGAATTATATTCAACAAAACAGAAGTTCCATGAATTTTGATTAAAAACTTTATTTTAATAGATAACAAAAGAACTGATATCGTGGTCTTTTTAAAAAATCTAATAAAATATTTATTAGATAGAACTTATGTGATATTATCCGCAACAAAAAATTACTTAAAACTATCCATTATATACTTTTCATTTTGCCCTTAAAAGTATGCACCAAATAAAATATACAAAACTAAAAAGAAATATATGAACAATTTGTTGACAAACTTTAGAAAATGGTTTATAACTTTTAGAGTTCTAGGCGATTTAAAAAAAAATAGCATTTTATTTTTCATATAAAAATGTTTTTAGTTTTTAAGCAAAAAATAAAAGAAATTTAAAAACGTTAAAAAACAAATTCTATATAAAATAAACGTAAAAAATTAAGAGAGTGTAATCCTCATTATGTTGAGTTCATTAATTCATAATATTAACATTGACCTGACCTTTACAAATTACAAGTATTCTCCGCATAACTTTCGTATAGAAAAAATTGTTAACTTTAATATTAGAAAATGTTTTTGCAATCTAAAATATTTGCAAATTTATGCCACCCCAAAGGTTTTCTTCATATCTGATTAAACATCAATATTTAGCAATTTAAATGCATTAATATGGGCCTGTATTTTTAATAACGCATTTTCAATCAATTTTTTTTTTTTTTTTGCTTCTTTGTGCAGCCCTTATAAAGTCAAACATCATATTGCTTTTCTAATACATATTATCATAATTAGTTTTAAGATATTGACCAAGATTTTATCGCTTGTGTACGTGTAGCACATAATAAATTTTGTTTTTTTCTTTAAGACACGTAAATGTGTTTTTACATCACCTTCTTTGTAAAATGTTTTTACATTAAATAACCTCATTTAATGGTTTGTTTAGCTCAATATCCTTAAAGTGTACGTGTGTATGTATTAGTAATAGAACTTAAAAGAAATTTGCATTTAGCATACGTGGAAAAGATTTCTTTTATCTTTTATCATGTATATTTAATATATACTAATGGTATTGCTGTCTTATAATGATTTAGTATTTAAATTAAAAAAAGAAACCAAAAAAACTTCTGCAGAAAAATAAACTGAACCACAGAGAGCATTTCAACCAAAATAACTTAAAATGTCAGGTTTAATACCACTGAGACATAAGAAATGTTACATTAAAAATAGTGCAAGCATTAAATGCTGTAAAATACTATATTCCTAGAAAGGTTGTAAATTATTAATATATAATATTTTCTACACTATATTATTTATATGTAGTTGTAGTTGTATAAGTATTTATATCAAATGTAAATATGCCACAATATACTAAGTATCAACATAGTAAAATATTAAAAATAATTTGTTTACATCTTGAAAAAAATAAAAAAAAGAGTAAAAACTAACTATCTATAGTATAGAGAGTCATAAACTAGTGTTTGTTTGTCTTAAAGACAACGTAATTATTATTGTCATTATTGAACAACAACAACAACAACAAGAAAGCCAATATTAAAGACAAAACACCACATGTTTTCTTTCTATTTTTCTTAGGACAATTTAATAATAACAACAACAACAACATCATATAAACAACTACAATTTATAATAATTGCAAAATACACAAAGTCAAAACAAACACAACAACAGTGAAATATACCATGAATACATATAAATGTATCTGTTCATTTTATATGTAAATAACAAAAAGGACAAAAATCCTGTAGACACCATGTATGCAAAGGAAAATGTTAGTCTATGTCTTGGAAAATAAAATAATTGCAGGATATTAACAACAATACATATTGCTTGTTGTAAAACAAATATATTTTATGGATATAAGGAAAAAAGAACTAAAAAGAAACAACCACAATGATCCTTTAACGCCAACACCCACACCAATGCGATAATACCACCAACAGACAAATGATGTCTGCTGTTAAAAATAATTTGTATTTCAGTTGAAAAATCAACATGAATTCATTGTAATAATAAACATTAATTAAATGCAAGAGAAAATTAAACCAAAAGAAAAAAAAAAAAAAGACAGCAAAATAGAAACATATTACCAATACCAAACAACCAACCAGTTAACAATTTTGTTAAGAACACAAAAACCACTAGCACATAGTGCAACCAAATTAAAAAAAGAAAAAAAAAATCAACACTACTTGGATCCATTTGTGCAACTTTAATTAAACACAAATCCCAAATGCACTCTCACTACACGATACTAGACACTCATCATACACACACACACACTGGTATATAAAACAATGCAATTTTAAAGTTTCAAACCAAAAACACCATCAATATCGATTTTATTCTTCTTAATACTAGTATTAAATTATTTTTTTAAATTTTATTTAAAAGAAAAAAGAACAAGAAGTTTTCATTAAAATAATTAAATATTTAATACCTTTTATTATTCTTATGTCATTAATTTTTCATGAGTGTATTATATTTTTCATTTTCATTTATGTTGTTTTTAATAATTTTAATTAACTTTCATAATAGTGTAATAAAACTTTATTTTTACTCTTTGGTTTTTAAAACATTTTTATTAACTTTGTTTAAAAAATTTAACCGTTTCATTCAGTTCTTTATAACCAGCAACTTTGAGTTTATATTAAATACTGAGTTGAAAATATGTTTTTTTAAATTTAAAGTCCTTTTAAATGTATTATTCTTAGTGGCACAATACTCCGCAACAATTTACAGTTTGTTGGTCAAAATGCGTTTAACAACTAACAATCGAGCTCATTGATGTTGCCCTCATATATAAGAAATAAATACAACACGATACGATAATGAAAGGAAAATTGTATCAACCCAGTTTTGCTTTTTTTATCGGTTCGATTGCATGCTTTCATTTCGAACAATGTCCTTTTTAGTTTGCTGCCAACATAATTTTCTTTGTTGCAACATGTTCGTTTAAAGATATCAAACATAAACACAACAAAGAAGGTAACATTTCAAAAAAAAATTGTCATCATCGTTATTAGCAATGAAAGAGTATAAAAGGATAAATGAATATAAATGGAATGTCACTATGGGATATAAAATTTATTATTGTATTTTAGTTATAATTAAATATGTTATAGAGGACGTGTATTAANTATGTTATATTGATTTAGATTTGAATTGAGTTTATTTTTTTTTTTTNTNNTTTTNTTTTTTGATGAGAANNTTTAAAATAGATTAACAACTAGATAGTTATTGCCAAGAAAATGATTCATACAACAACAAAATGTATTTTTGTGTTTTAAAAAAATAAGCTGGGAAAATTAAACATAAACTTCTAGTTGTATTCTATGATATATAATGTATTTTTTTCGTATTATATATCTCAAGCCCATGGTGCATATTTGTTTTTCTTTTTTGCTCAAAGAATTTTTCACAAGAAAACAATCACGTGTATAAATATTTCTTAAGCATTTTTATTGGTAGTGTTTTTGAATGTTATTTTTGAAAACAAACATGTAGGAGTTGCAACCACAAGTTTGTATGACCAAACATACAAACTAGTATTATAGAGGTTCTTTCAACCAACCGGCATATTTTGTTGGCATACTTTCATTTTTTTCTTTAACTTTTTCATCTTTTTCTTCTTTCAACTTCCGTTTTTCTCTTTAAGAGGATGTTTGCTTTTTTTTTCTTTCAAAAGAACTGTATGTATTTTTCTTTTGGCCCGGTTTTTTCTTAGGTAACCAGGTTAGTACTTTGTGTGTGTTTTTTTTTGGCAAAAATATATGTAACAACAATTACAGATGCAATTTTTTTTTTTTTTTTCATAATTTCTTATTTCTTTGTTCATATGTATGGGTGTATTTTTTAATTTGAAGTTTTAAGTACAAGTGCAAGTGTAAAAGTGTGTTTAAATGTTTCGTTTGTTGGCTGGTTGGTTGTATTTAGTTTTAGTTTTGTTGGCTTCAAGGATTCTTTCTTTGCTGCTCATAAATAAATTTGGTTTGTCACTAGCAGTATCTTTATGTTAATAAACAGTAGTGTAAATTATACAACTTGAAACACACCTCTTGGGGAATGGACTATTTTATTAAATTATATAGTTTTAGTTTTGCTCTTCGTATTATTAAAATATTTATGGTTTATGTATATCGTTTAGTAAAGTCATTCATAAAGTATATAAATTAAATGAATTTATGTATGTGTTAATATTATTAAATAATGAAAGCAACAAATTAAATTCCATTACAAAAAGTGTTAATTTAAATGATAAATTTTGGTATAAAATTTCAAGTGTTAAATATTTATGTATATTACGTGTTAATGGGATTTATAACATTAAAATAATATATATATTTTTACGTAACCTATAACCACCTTTTTATGTAAATGAGAACTTTTTTGCTTTACAACTTCTACTTGGTTTTAATAAAAGTTAAGTGTGAAATTTACATGAAAACTAGTTAGTAAATTGTGTTAATTCATAATAAATTTCTGTGCTAAAACATTGTGTAAATGTTATAGAAAAATTCATAATTAATAAATTAATAATTAATAAATAATAAACAAGTGAGAATGTTATATTCGGCTTGACCGTTTTTATTATATCCACCATCCACTATTTTTAGACTAGGTCATCCGCCCCTAGCCTTCTCCTTACAGACGGATGGATATAGCAAGATCATCTTAGAATATCATAAGGGCCCTAAATGTAAATACTTTATGGGGTCTTAGAAGATTATTTCTTAAACCAAACCTTGTAGAACTTAACTTTAACATTTAAGATTTAACTTTAGTTTACCATGAAGTTTATTACGTTTTGGTGATTTTCATACTTTGATATTACAAAAATTCAGTACATCAAAATACTCCACTATACTTACATATATTCAGAAAAATCGATACCTTTTCATTGAGTTCTGCACGATCCACAGTATATTTGCCAAACGGAATGAAATGTGGTAATGTGGGCGGATCACGTCATTTAATTGTTTCCTATCTTCGAACTATGTGAGCATAATTTTGTTATACCTGCTTCGTTTTTTTAATATTTGACCACGGACTGACATAACTAGATATAGTCAAAATATATATCCTTTATATAGTATTAGATGATTTTTACACACGGAATAAAAAACTCAATATATCCTCATATTTTTTATAGTGGGTATACAAATATTGAACAATTACGAAATTCGGATAGGGCTAGAGGAGATACTGTTGTCTCAAATATCGCCAAATTTACGAATTTTTAAGTTTTCTTTAGGAAACGTAAAAACATTTCATTATCGGAAGGAAAAAAATAAATTTAAAAAATAAAAAAGTAGTAAAAACCAAACTATACAAAGTAGTCCAACTCTCTTTTTGTAAAGTTTCTCTCTCATATACGGGTGCCGTGTTAATGGGAAGAGAACTAATACAAAGAAAAAACATAAAAAGTTTACCTTTAAACCTTGAATTATTAAAAAATTTTACAATTTCTTACAGAACCCCGTATAATTTTACAATTATTTTTTAGCAACAATTTTAATTTTAATAACTTTTGACAATTTGTTTTACAAATTGAGTTGTATAAGAGAGATTCCATTTCAAAAAGGACAGCAATCGGATTTGATATCTCCGATTTCAATGAAATATGCTACAAGCACTGACCTTAGCAAGTGTTTCCGAAAACATGAAATTTCAATACCCATGTTTCTTTTCGGTCCGTAAATATGACGGTTTAAACAACGAAAAAAATACTTTCATAAAAATATCTACATATTTTTTAAAATCAAAAGTTCAAAGGTAAAAGTTAGAGATAAAAAATTAAAACTAACAAAATGCAACAAAATATGAACAGAAGTAAAATTTTACTCTATGTTTTTAATATGTATTCATAAAAAATATTTGCAAAAAATTTGTGTAAATATTTTAAATTTTACATGCAAAAAAAAAATGTGCCTTTTTCTGCATTTAGCTTTATAACTCCTAAACCAATTAAGGCTCCAACATGAAATTTGGCACAATTATAGAATAGAATTTTAGAATACCGGTTTTTAAGATATTAAGCTCTAAACTTTATATTATCAATTTTGACCTATGAACTTTCGAAATATATAAATGTTTTACTTGCCCTTTTAGAGTTAGTGTGTTTTTCTATTTAATGAAATAAAAATTTTACAATGATTATTTTAGAAGTTATCAGCAATTCAATCGCTTGTTGATTTTTGAGACGTCATATTTGTAGACCGGGATAATTCTTTACTCAGAAAAATTGTGATTTGAGTAACATTTGCAATGCTTAATATCTGTACCTAATTTCAATCAAATCGGAGATACCAAATCCGAAAATGTATGTTTTTTGTCCGTTTTGATATAGAATCACTCTTAACAGAGTTTAAATTTTTGGTATTGAAAAATCAAACAAATTGAATTTAAAAAAAATATAGAACTCTGTGTGTATGAGTAAAATAAAAAATCATTAACGCGTTTAAATTTTTATTACTAACACATTCTTAGAGTTAGATAGTACTGCCAAAGAGTCGGACTACTTGTATATCCACCATTGTTAAAACCTTTTTGAATGAAAAAAAAGAACTTTTCTATTTTAAATAAGTAAAATCGAACATTTGCTAAGATGAAAATTCAATGTGGGGTTCCAACAAGAGAAACAAGTTTTCAATTTTTTTTAGCAAAATATAAAAAATAATTCAGAAAAAAATCTAAATTATCTTTGTATGTATTATTAATAAATTGCACAGCACATGTATTTATTATTTCCAGGAAATTATAAAATTTTTATAATTTTTATTCCGCAACTTCAACGTAATCACCTAATCTGTTTTTGAAAATCTATCTTTAATAAAAATTTTATTTTTATTAATTTTATTTAATTAATTAACTTAAACTTTTCTTTACCATATCTTTGCAACTATTAAATCACAATCTTTAAATGAGGGATTTAGAATTTATAAAAATATTTGCGATAAGCACCTTTAATATTTCAACTATAACTAACTTTAAGCAATTTAGTTAACCTTTTATATGAATACTATTTTTTATTTTATTTTTTTGGTCATTATATTCTTACTACTTAGAAATTAAATATTTACAATGCGTATATAATATATTTTTACAACAAAATAAACAAATATGTAATTTAAACGTTTAACAACGTAATATATTAAAATGAATTCTTTATAATCAATCGATAAAATATTATAAACGAAATATTCTCTTACTTAAGTGCTGCTTTAGTAACAAATAAGTTATTTAGTATTGAAGGTATTATGACGAAATTTAAATTTTAAACAAAAATTTTGATGATGTAAAATGAAAGTGCGTCATAATATAAAAATTTAATAAGTACGACATATGAAAAACTAACTAAGGGATGACTTATTACAAGATAATATCACATTATGCCATGGGTCACTAAATCACTCACTCACTTACTAACTTAATATCTTGCGCCAAGACACGCCACACATCAACATTATCATTATTATCATCACCATCGTTATCGTTCAAGCCGTATGATAAAAGAATCAGCTGTTTTTGGAAGAAGCTAAAAAAATGAAATGGAAACGGTCGTTCGGTCGTCTACCTTCTGATTGTATCAAATTACAAATATATGTTAATAACCTCACTTCTTCATCATCATCATCATGATGTTACTCCAAAAAGGGGGAAAAAAACTAAAATTTCTTTTATTGGGTATGGTCAGTCAGAACGACGTTGAGGTACAAAAGGTAAATTTGTCCAGACATAAAGTGTTAAATAAAGATGATTTTTTTGTAATGATTTTTTTTATTCTTTTATACAATATGTATGAGATGAGAGAAGACTAAAAAACACTGTGTGTGTTTTTTGTACTTCTGTTCCATATTGGAAGATAAAAGAGATCAATTACCTTTTTTTTTTTGCTTTAATCTTAAACAAAAAGTTCAATATTTCTGTATAAATTTTATGAATATGAAAAAAAAGAAAGAAAAAAAACTCATAAATGTCTGGATTAAAATTAAAGGACCATTATAATTGAATAATTTAATATATAATATATGAAAAACCCATATATAGTTAAATATTATTTTATGCAAAAAAATAACGGATGTAAATTTAAATTTAAGGTTTTTAATATTCATCAGAATTTCAAAACATTTATTTCTATTTTATTTGTAAACAATTTAGTCTACTTTATGACAAGATAATTAATTTGTATCCGTTTTATGACCTCCTACTTTGTGCGGACCCTTATGAAAGAGATGAAATTTTATCCAAAAAACTCGGAAGATAATTTCACTGATCACTGAGCATTGTTCTTTTAGAATTAAGAGTAGAACAATATTATATACAGTATATAACTGTATGCAACTTTTGTACATGATAAACAATATTTTTGTCGGCAAAAAACGGAAATAATTATATCTTAAGATCTTAACAGATGTTCGTTGTTTGGTCTTGGACATGATACTCTTCCTTAAGATCAATATCTTATTACATTTTAGCACTTTTTTATCATCATTTCTTCTGACAGACTTTTTTAGTTTCATAAAAAATTAAGATTTTTTCAACACATGTCAAGAATGATGAGAACTTGAGATAAAAGAAAAAATAATAAAAGTCTCATTTTTAAGACGAAAAAAATAGAATTTTATCATTGATTTTTTCATTAAACAAAAACGAATTTTAAAAAAATTTACTTTATAAAAAATATTTTATTAAGATAAAAAAACTTAGAAGATAAGTAGCTTGAAATTTATTTAAAATAGGAAGGAAATAATGGTGTATCATGTGAACCTGAAACATTTTTTTATTAATTTTAATTCGATTAAGGTTTTTAAATTAACTAATATGTTTCAATTTATAATTTTATAAATGTTTATACATCTTTCATATTATATTTCTGTGAATTGTCCTATAATACATACATAGTTATTACATCCTTAATTATCGCTTAATAAATTAGTGAGGAACAGAAAAACCACAATATTCTCTAAAAAATGGGTTTTATGCGTATTAAATATGCAGTAAAAAGCGAAAAATATGATCTTAAAATGAGAAAATATGCATTATAAATACAAAGATTTTTTTGTAAAATTATCATATTGATCACTGGGCGGTGAAATATCGTAACCGACAGCAGTTTCGAAATTCTTGTTTTGATGAAAATCTATAATTTATAGCATTTGCCAAAACAAGTACCACTTCAGATTTATTGCTGAAGCAATTTATCATACATATAAACAAAAACAAAAATGTTTATCTTTTATAGTTTTGTTTACTGCGTTTAAGTCTAGATATGCTTTTATTAAAAAATATTGCTTTTACAACATAAACTTCAATCATAATCTTCAATCTTGTTGCTACAAGACATGCTTCTCAATGATAAAATGGCATCCATTAAAGTTTATTTTATTATTATTTTTTATTTTTTGTTTTGATTTTTTTATAAAATTAAATTTTAAAAAACATTTCATTAGTTAATAAATTATTTTTGAAAATGCTCTAAAAGCGTTAAATATGAACTAAAAATTACAAAATATGCTATAAATATGCACTAAAAATTGACAAATGCAAAAATATGCCGTTAAGCGTAAAATATGCAAAAATATGCACTAACAAAGGGCTTCATTCAACGTCACAATTACATATTTTGGTTTCCCTAGTAATGAACATTATTATTTTTATTAAATATTATTTAAATCATTTTAGTAAATTTATAATCGAATAAATTTTTCGTAACCTTTGCTTCAAATTTTTAATTTCTATTATATTTTTAATAATTTGTTATTTAAATTCGTAAAAAAGGAAAGAAATATTTTTTTTTAACAAATGTAATATTACGTTATTTTGATGTAAGAAATAATTACATGTTTTAAAATAATTACATGTTTGAAAATCTCACATATTTTAGGAAAATAAACTGTATTTCCTAAATTGGAAATTTTCATGCTAATTTTTAAATTAAATTTTCATATCTTTGAATGTTTTATGTAATTCAAGAAATTTAGTTACTTATTTTTCTCAAAGGAATATCTAGCATGCTTTCCGAAATACATTAAGTTCGCACTAACAAATCGATGCAATATTTCATAATACATTATTACTAATTATCACTTTTTAATTGATTGATTGTAATCGGAAATCCGCTCCCTAATTATCATACATAATTATTATTTTGCAATAATTATTATATCAACAAATTTGCAAATATGTTTATTTCAACAATACAATTTTAAAATAGCAAAAAAAAAAAATCTGATGGCAACAAACTTTATATTTAGATCTTTTGAAATTATTCAATTAAATGTCATTTGAAAAACAAATCTACAAATATTGACGTTTTAAATGCAAATTTTATGCCAATCAAATATTCTCAATAAGATCAAAAAATCCCCTAAAAATGTTTATGTTATTATCCTTTATATAATTCCTAGAAATTAAAACCACAATGTTGCGTGCTCTTCATAAGTATGGGAGCGTTAAGACTTTGGGTTTTCCCTTGAACAAACCAAAACAAAAAAACATCCCGTTTAGCTTTCGCAAAACAAAAAAATAAAAAAAAAAATAGAAAACGTCGTAAATAAATAAAAAACTGACCAACGATACATTAATGCTCCAGGTAAAACACGCATATGTAGTATCCACAAATTAAAAAATACAAAAAAAATAAAGCAAAAGCAAGAAACGCGCGCGCAAATGTATTTAATATTCTGGACAAACTTAAACGAGCGTAAACGTAAACGAATGCGATGTAGGAGTTAAATGCAAATGACGTCTTTCGCTAAACAAACGTACGAAACGTATGAAACATAAAACGATTATTTAATAATGTCTTCGATCGTGTGCCAGGTGAATTTTAAATTAAATATTAGATTATTTTATATGATTTGATTTTTACGATTTTAGAACAAACAAAATTATGATTATCGGCCAATCATCGTATACAACGCACAAATACCTGACTAGATTGGCAAATTGTATGTTGGGCCAAGTATTAGAAGCTTTATTTGAAATGGTTGGTGGGTGGACGTGCTTTGAGTCAGACAACAATACCTTATATTGAAGTCCAGAATACTGTTTTAATTTAATTTTAAATTTTGACAGTTGTACTTCTGTTTTATAAAGGGATAGTTTTTAAAATTTTGTTAACTGAGGAATTCCCGGAAGAACATTGAAGTTATATTTGCTATTACAACACAACCGTACACATATATAAACAATTACGTGATTACAACAAAAACCTATTACAACACATTACATACGAAGACGTATTAGGAAGGGAAATCCAACACGTATCGTTATGATTTAATATTTCCTATTTTACACGTTGCCAATTTATAAATAATGGAATTTTTTTTTAATGTTTTATGTTTAACTTATCAAAATCATATGAAGTTCTATTAGGAGATACATTTAATAAAGAAGAGTTCAATCACCCAGTTGAATGTCAGGCATACACCCAATAACCGAAACACCAACACATTAGATTAAGTGTGATTGTTTGGTGCTGTTGTTTGGTGTATTACGTGTTAAATCATTTAATCACAATCGGGAAGTAGGCTTAAAATATTTTACTTTTAACGTAACAATTAGCATGTTTGTAAATATATGTATGTACGTATATATGCATACGTATTAATGTATTTTACTTATACCCTCCTTTCGATTAATGTAAATCACCGGTCAACTTCTATATTAGTCTCCATCAATTTATTTTTAATCACAAATTGTTTATTTAGCTCTTCTACAGCCAGAAGACTGACTTCATATTTATAAGTGAAAAATAAATACATATGTGCATATATATGTATATTTATAACACTAACACGTTACCTTAAAAACCTCAATAAGATATTTTTAAAACAATAAACCGTTATACATAATTCGAGCTTTAAATAAAACTCAAAATAATATCTCGTCAGTGAGTGCAACGCAAAAATAAAACATTCACAGAAATACATTTATTATTTTCCACATTTGGTAAAATAATGACGTAACTGGTAAATTTTTTTTTTATTTGAAAAGAAGAAAAATTAATAAACGTACTTACCATGTCGTACGTACGAATAAATACCATATTTAAATATTTAATTCGTAAATATAATTAATAACGGTTTTTTATAACTTGTTTTTATTTTAATTTAACTGTTTCAACGAAGCTATATCACTAAACAAAAGAGGCAAATAAGACACAGAGAGGAATTTATATGATACTCATTTCTAAATCAATTAAATATTGATATGATTAATTTTCTTAATAAAAAAAATACTTTTACGGAATCAACATACTTACTCATCACATTCACTTGTCTTAAATTTAACTTATTTATCTGTAACTCTGTTTTTTTGTAAATATATTCACAAGTAATGAATGTAACATGAAAATGTATTTAATTAGCACATTTAAATTAACGACTGATTTTGTTAGTACGATATCGAATTAAATCTTTGAAAAAAAAATAAATAAATCATATGCTACATGAACACAACTTTATCTTGAAACCGTTTTTATTTTAACATCTCTGTTTTAGCTTTTGCATATAACGGTTAATTTGAAAGTGTAACATGAAACAGAAGGAATAGAAACAATATCTATTACTAATACTATGGCGAAATGAAACAGGTGGTGCAGTTTTACACAAACCGTTTATTGCCAACAACAGCAAAATGTATTTAAGTTTTTTTATAATATTTTCTTAAAATTACCACAACTGACATTAAATATAATTTTTTATTATCTTTACAAGAAATCCATTTAAATTCTGTTTATGGATTTATTTTTCTGAAGACAAAAGAAATAAAAAACAAGTTAAGCCTTTTTGATATGAAATAATTGATGTCGTTTAATAGTTCTTAATAAATTGAATAAGCAAAATAATGTTTTAATTTTTATTTTAATTTAAAAGAAAAACCCAGAAACAGCGTTGCCACAAGGAAAATTTTATCATAATTTTATGATTTTTTAACGCAAGCATGATGATTTGGTGATTTTTTCCCCCAAAATTATGATTTTTTTAATCTTTTGTATTATTGCATTGTAAGAACAAAAAATCAATTAGATGACGAATGTATGTCTATTTTTATAAAATATTTATTTTGATCACATTGCTTTATAAGTATTAAATTAAACAAATTAATCAAAATTTAGCCAAAACTTTAATGTTATAAAAGAGTTTTGTGATTTTTCACATATTGTTTTCGATATAAATATTAAATGACACTTGATACGTCGATTAAACTTTAAAATGATTTTAAATTATAGATTTTCATTTTAACACAAATTTCGAAAATGTTATCGATTACGACATTTAAAAATTTGAATACAAAATGAGGACAGTATTAAATAACTTGAGGTACTTTCGGTACTTTTGAATGTTAAATAGTCTCAAAGCAAGAACTATAGTAAAAACTTATTCATTACCTGCTATTAGTATTTGAATATGATTACCGCTTAGTTATATTATATTGACTCTTAAATTTAATATATACTCTGTTCAAGATCTATTGAAAGCTTTTAAAGAAAGTTACCGGCTAAGCAAATTGTATTGAAAAGCTTATTCAATAAGGGCACATTTTTTATTTCTGTTTAGAAACAATTTAAAATTTCATATTAAAATCAACTAAATTAATCGTATTAAAAAAGAAAAGTACTTATTTATTTAAAAAAAAGAAATATTTATACCTATGTATATGACCGAATACGCAACGCCGCCTAAACCGGTATTTGTCAAAGTGTACATTTTAAACTGCACTGCACCAAGAAATGATTTTTGGCACAGAATTCAAGCTTCTCTTGAATTCTAGCGAAAGTATCAAATAATTTTTTATTATGATATTTTTTTGTTAACGGTATTAAGCACATAAATTTCGTTAAATATGTTTGTTGGGCTACTGAAATGGTAGTATTTTTTTAATGAAACAAAATGGAATAAAACAAAAAAAACAGTCCGGCAGCTTGTCTATCACACTTAGAGACCTGCGTCAGCAACCGTTAAAGGTGTCTGAGTCGAGCCGCAACCATTAAATTTCTTTCTTAAACTGTAGTAGTTAACAAACCTTTATAAAGTAAGAAAATTAAAATAAAACCACATTGAAATCTTCGTCGCCCGTTCTTCGTATCGCCGCCGACAATTTGCAAAACCGCCGCTGTTAAAAATGTTCGGCGCAGGTCTCTCCTATCGCACGTGTGCAAACAAAACAGCTGTGAAGCACAATTTTTTCTTTCAAGCTGAAGTAAACAAAAAAAGTTAGTTTTTTTATTTTATTAAGCCAAACAAACAATATGGAAAGTTTAGCGGAATTCATACAATTTATGCAACCAACTCAAAGGTTGGATTTAAAAGCGGTGGCCCTTACACACGTGTTGGGTGAGATGGGATGAATAGAAACAAGAGAAACGTATTTTAGACCAAAGTTGACTTACATTTATTTTATTATAGGTCTTACTGGTTCTCCAGAGGGAAAAGCAGCTATATTATCGCTGGAGGATATGATAATAGCCATACTTAATTTAACAAACGATTCTACTTTAGCTATTTCAAAAGATTCCGTATTGTGTTTAATAAATTTAACAGCCGACGAGGATGGAGCAATAAAAATTTTCCAAACCGCTAAACAAGTGCATCCGGTAGTAGTTCCTATATATTCACCCTTAATATCAAACATAATTTGAATTTTTTTAATGTTTAGAAATTTGAAATTGTTTCTGCCGCTGTAAAACATATTACGGATGAAAATTCTGAATTGGCTGATCCTTGGACTATGGTTTTAAGTAACCTTTCACGAGTGGAGTCGTTGGCTCATGAAATTTTAGACGAATTAGAAAAAGATCCTAAAACTTTGTTGAATTTAGCAAAAGCTTTTGCTAAACTAGACTATAATAAAAAGAAGGCTAAATTGCATTATTTGGCACCTATATTCTGTAACTTAACACAGACTAGTAGAGGTCGTGAATTGTTTTGCCACAACAAATATAATTTATTGGACAAAATTCTGCCTTTTGCTTCATACGAAGAGTCTATTGTACGTCGTGGAGGTACCATCGGCATATTAAAGAATATTTGCTTTGACCCCGTGTATCACGACATTATTCTAAGAGAGACTGATGATATACTTTATGCGATTTTATATCCACTTTGCGGACCCGAAGAGTTTACGGATGAGGAAAATGAAATGTTGCCATTGGAATTACAAGTAAGTTGATTGGAATATATATTGAGTAAAAGTGATGTGCTTACCTTACCTGTTGCTGTCATCAATGGTACCGTTACTATGGCTTTTCTTTAATTACAAATTAACACATTTTCATTACACTTTTGCACAAATTTTAATTCAAACACTTTAATTATCTTGAATTTAAACTTTAAAGCACTTATTTTCACAAAATATTTTATTTAAAATTTTTAACTTTTATTTTGCACCTCTTTGCGTATAAGAATTTTTGCAATGTACAGTGATGCCATATTGATTTCTAAAAAGAACCGTTATTCAATTTGAAGAATATTTTAAAGAATTGTCTGGCAACATCACTTAGGGATGCCATATCCAGTAATTTTGCAAAATGTCGTTAAATAATAAATTTCAAATGTAATTACCGATTAATGTAAATGATGCATCTTTATGATGTTTGTTTAATATTTTTCGTAATTTTATTAGTTAATAAAATAAAAAGAAAACTAATAAAATGTAAAAGAAAACTTTTGTCATTGTGACACATATTTTTTGCAAATTATCTTGAAAACGAAGTAATAATTTTTTTGTCAATGAATTATTTTCTTTTCATTTATCGTTGATCACTCCTCTATCAAATTTTATTTATTAATCTATTTTTTAGTTAACATTTGTTCAGAGGTAAACGTGATTAATTTTTTTTTTTTTTTCAAACTCCTAATTATTTTGCTGTGAGTATTTTCTGTGATAATTTTCATAGTTGTAGGTTAGGTTCGCCGTTTTAGTTACTTCAGAACCAAAAGACTTAAATATAATCCAACTTACCTATGTTTTTACTAAAAAAATGAATTTTTAAATAAATCGATTTCTATTAAAATTATCAAAAATGTATCACATAATTCTGTTTCGAGAAATCGCTAATTCATCATAAATTAAAAATGTTTCTAAATTATCTCTCACAAAATTTTAAAATCTTAAAAGTATATGTTTCAGGGAATGTTCGTTCATTTCCTATTAGACATGCGGGTAAATTTTCTAACGAATTTTTTCCAACAATTCGATTTTCTTATAATTTTAGTACTTACCAGAAACAAAAACACGCGAAGAAGATCCTGATTTACGTAAAATGCTTTTAGAATCATTATTACAATTGTGTTCAACAAAGAAATCAAGAGAGCAATTAAGACAAAAAGGCGTCTATGAAATTCTGCGAGAATATCACAAATGGGAAGCTAAAGAAGGCAAGGACAAAGAATGTATTTTAGCATGCGAAAATGTTGTAGACATTTTAATAAAGTACGTATTTTGTTTAATGTATTATTTATTTACTAAATTAAATATTTTCCTTTTAATTATAGAAGAGAAGATGAAATTGGTTTGGACAACTACAAACAGGTTGATGTACCCGAAGATGTGGCAGAGAAGTTTGTCAAAGAAGATCAAGAATATTTAAAAGATATTTTATAGATATAGAAATAAAACAACCAACGTTCCATTATTTCGGATTCTTTTTTTTAAATAATTTTCTTTTAAGTGATAATTTATTTTGTAATACACTTTTTTTAATTTTTTTGTTTATTAATCTTTGATTTTATTTCTTCTTTTTAATTTTTTTTATAAGCAAATGCTTGTAAATGCAAACAATAAATATAAATGTACAATAAATGTATTCATTTTAAATATATTTAATGTAATTTCTTTTATTTCTATTAGCAATTTTATACATGATGATTTAATGTGTTAATTAATTCGCCTTTGGTTTCTCTAGCTTAAATATTAAAAACATGTTTGAATATAAAATTGCCATTTTAAGATTTTTGGTCATTTATTTATTTAGTTTTTTAAAGAAATCTTAAGCATTTTGTGATTATTTAACAATTTAATTAATCCTGGCCATTTTGAATTTGTTTATTTTGATTTTTCTCGTTTATATAAGTTTATTGTTAAATTTTGATGATAATGCAAGCTTATTTTTTGATTTTATTTAATAATTTCTTTATTTTAATTTTGAGATTTTTTGTTGTTTTATTTTGGTTTAGAGAGCAAAGTTAACTTTTTGTTTGAAGCCCAAGTCATATACAGTATATTTCAAATATATATATTTTTTAATTTAATTAAATTTTATGTTATTTTTATAAAGGAAACCTTAACAACAAGCTCATTTGTATTTAAATGAAGAATGTTAATTATATTTTTATAAGTTTATATTTTATAATAATTTGTGTTTATTTGTTTGTTTGCTGATTTAGTAGGTGTTTGTTTTATGTTTGAATAAAAAATTCCTTTCATTATCACACCTTAACTTGGCTTAACTTGTGTTTTTGCTTTGTTTTATTTTATATAATATATAACTATGTATGTATTTTTATATTAAACTTGGTCCTTTTATATTTACCTTGTTATGTTTTATTTATTTACTTAGGCTTTTTTGTTTTTATTTATTTTATTTTGTTTAAGTATTTTATATAAGTGTATGTGTATATACTGTCGTGTATTTAATATTATTGCTAAAAAAATAGAGGGATTTTGTTCTAGAAAACACAATATTTTTTTTTATATATTAAATAAGTAAAATTATTATCTTAATTAAATTAATACACGAAATAATTGATGTTTGTTGACAAGAAAGTAAACTGTTTTGTGTTTTTTTCCAATGTCAACATTTTAAATGAAATTCAAAATAAAAAAAAAAATTATAATGTTTGCTTATCCTGTTATATACTAATTTATATGTATTATGCACGAAGATACTATTGTTACAATTTAGTTTGTGGCTGTTAATGGATATTATTTGTTGGTGTTTTACTTAGAAAATTTGCATAATTCCGTTTTGTTTGTTTTATTTTATATATTTGTTTTTAAATTATCCTATAATTTCTCAATGATAAACTTGTTAATATGCATAAAATTAGAAGATTTTGTCGTTTTTTTTTATATTTTATTTTATATACAAAATTTATTAAAAAAAAAAAGAAAGATATAGTTGGTCAAGCCCAACCATATTATATCCTACACCATTATGTGTATGCAACTACTAATATCAATATGTATTATTAATATTATTTATTATTTAATATTTGTTATGCGCTTTAGGGTAATTCTTGGAAGTGGGATTTATAATAGGCTTATGATCAATTATGGACCCCATCAAATATGGCAGTGTGATTTATACTTGTATAAAAATTAATAACCTTTGTATGCCTTTTTTCGAAGAAAGGGTTTATATATAAAAAACTATTCAATATTGAAGAAATGAACCAATTATAAGCAACTGGAAAAGATTTCAAAATTACTACCTGATAATTAAAAAATTTACATGGACATAGAGACGGACTTTGTTATAAATTAATATTGGTTTTAGACTAATAATTTTCCGTGTTAAAAACGTTGAAACTAACACGTAGCATCTATGGTGGTGTAAGATATAATTATGAAGAAGTATGATTTATCTTGTAATATCCTGTTAACAGATTATTTTAAATATGTATATATACTTATGTATATACTTGCATATTGTATGCATGTATTTACATATATTTACTTGAATATGTGTTCGTATATACAAGTGTTTGTATTAATTTAAATGTATTTATGTAATTAATTTAAAATTCCTGAATTAATTTAAATTTAGAAAAATAATTAATTTTTATTTTTATTAATTTTTATTTTTTGTAACTAACAAAATATTTAACATGAAACCTATCTACAAGTATTATTATTATTTTTTAATTGGTTAATATTGGAAACTTATAAATGTAATATTACATAATGAATGAAAACTTCAGTACAAATTAAATAATAAAATTCAGATATATCTTTAGATTAACATAACTTGACTTAAACAACATTTGCAGAGTTTTAAAATAATTCGAAAATATATTTAGTTTTACCTCATTTTAAAATGTTTAACAGTTTGATTATATTATAATGGCAATAAATCTGAAGAAACAGTTAAAAAAAAAATATAATAATAAACATTTTATAATAATTTATATAAAATAATTAAATCATAATGTTATTATTAAAATTTATTACATAAGTAATTAAAAAGTATAAAACTCTTTAGTAGATACTTTTATGTAGTAAACCAATTTTAATTCATTAGTTAATTGTATTGATTTATATATATTTTAAAAATTAGTTAAGCCAGTTTTTATAGGTTTTTTTTTAATCCACTTTTTTTAGTTAAATCTACATACATTTTTAATAAGTATATAAATATAGACATTTTTATTAAAATATAATTAATTTGTAATACTTAGTACATAAATTGTATTAAATTTAAATCACATTAAAATTTTTATTTCATTTAACTTTACTAACATTATATTTTAAACGAACAGAGTTTTAAAAGAATTAAATAAAATTTCAGTATCCGGAAATGAATGATCAATAAATTAATGAAACAATAACAATAAAATAAGTGATTAAAGTTTATTATAAATAATCTCAAAAAAGTTAAATCTCTTTTAATATACAGTGGTTGACAATACAATGGAAACTTTTTCGAAATATTAAATAAATATGGCAAAATCCTAAAGCATTTAAAAAAACAATATCTTTTTTTAGTAATTTTAGTAAATTAAGATTTAATAAAAATCATTAAAGATTTAATAAATATATATATATATATATATATAAATATATATATATATATTTATATATATATATATATATATATATATATATATATATATATATATATA
>MINK01172811.1:10472-27648 GCA_001735545.1 Phormia regina
CAAAAGAAGAAATTTCTTGAAAAAATTCCCTAATTAACGAATTTTTTAAAACAAAAAAGATTCTCTGTAATAAAACGGATTTAAAAAATATGATAAAATTCCCCTACAAACGAGGAATTTTTATAAAAAATTTCCCTATAAAACGGAATTTTTTGAACAATTCCCTATAAGAAAGGATTTTTTGTAAAAATTCCTACTTAAAAAGAATTTTTTTGAATCTTATATCCACACTCTAAAAAGTGTGTTTTTAAAAAAATGGCCTTATTAAAAAGAAATTTTAAAATTGATCCCTATACAAGGAAAATTTTCCAAAATTATAAAAGGAAATTAGTTTGTTAGAAAATACCCTAATAAAATTAAACGAAATTTTAAACTCTTTCTTATAAAGTTGAAAGCAAAAGTCCGATATATTCAATATTATTCCTTTTCTAATTAATTCATTACAAAATTTCTATTTGGTAATTATGGTGTACTTTCCTTCTTTGCCATTTATGTTTTAACTATTTATACAAATCAAATTAAAATACAAATAACTTAGATTCAGTCTCTAATACTCTTTCTCATTCTTTTGCATTCAATAAAATTATGAACAACTTAATACCTTTATGTCTAACTTAGGCCAAACCTTACCTCCCCTTTCTTATTCATTTGCTGCTCTTACTGCCATGACGTTTGAATATTTTTAAATTCAAGTTCATGTATTACGTTTAGTTTTTGATTATAATCTATTAGAAATGCATGTTTTTAGGCTGTTTTGATATATATATTTTTTTGTTGGTTGTATGCCATAATGCAGATTTAATATTATTATAATAACAATAATGCACTAAAGGGAGAAATAATAAAAAAAAGAGGCAAAACCTCTGCATGTCTGTATTTTCTATTGATATTTTGGATTGTTAGTTTGTGTTTACTATAGTTGTTGTTCTTTTTATTGGCATATTATGACATTTTGATGATTTGTTTTCTTTTATGGCTTTGTAATGATTTCAATAAATAAAAAATAGAAAACAGTCTAAAGAAATCGTTATTATTTAAGAAAATGTTTAAATTTTGTAATATATAGAAGAATATAGAAGAATTTAGGATTTAAAAACCGATTCGCAGGACTTAATATCTACCAAACATTTTTTAAATTTGAAATTTTTCAATATTTTTAAAAGCTTTTAGCTTATGTGAAAATTTAAAGCATCGAAAAAGCACACATCTTTTCTTATTCTTATTAGTTCTTCGAATTATTATATTCTTTTAATATTTTATGGTTTATTTTATAATTATAAATTTAATTTTAGAATTTTTTTTCTGGACTTACCTCATCAATTCAAATGTAATGCATAAATGTTTCCTAAAATACATATAATCCAACATGTGTATAACATTATGAGATCCATCAGCATCCTTTTCACGCAATTCATCTAAAATATTTAGCTCAACAACAGCCTGATTTAAGAAACGTTTCTTATTGCGTATTATTTTAATGGCCACATGAGTATTGGTCTTATGATCTAAAGCTCTGATAACTTGGCCAAAGCTGCCTTTGCCAATAATTTCGAGTATTTCATAACGAAAAGCAATATGATCATGTTCAATCTAAAGAAGAAGAGAAAAAATATGAAATTAATTTAATATATAAAATAGACAAAATTTTCTAAAAGCTTTAAAATTTGTTTAAAAAGTTTGACATACAAATTTTAAGCTTTATATTAGCTTTTTCTTGACAGCTTTAATTTGTTTATAAAGCTTTAAAACGTTTTTTAAAATCTTGAAAATTTTGTCTAGAAGCTTAAAGTTTTATTTTTGAATTTTAATCTTCTTACAAAAAGTTTCAAATTTTTGTAAAAATCAAGGTTTTCCTCAAAGCATTTAGTGTTTTACAAAAGCTTTTGGATTTAAGCTTTTTCTCTAAAAGCTTTAAATTTTTTATATTTAAGCTTAAAACAATCAATATAAAAGCTATAAGCTTTTTCTTGTGAGCTTTAAGCTTTTTATAAAAAACTTAATTTTTTGTATAAAACAATAGCCTCTTTCCAAACATGTTAATTTTTTTCCAAAAGTAGCTTTCTGAGTTTTTTGAGCTTTAAGCTGTTTGCTAAAAGTATAAAGTTTTCTGCAAAAATTTGCAGCTTTTCTTCAAAGCTTGAACCTTTTTCTAGGTTAAAAACTTTAAACATTTTTAAAGTTTTCAAGTTTTTTCTATAAGTTGAAGCTTTTAGGACGTGTAAAGCTTTTTTAAAAGCTTACACATCCTAAAAAGTATAGGTTTTTTTGAAAAAAGATAAAAAATATCCAGCCTTATGCAAACAATTTAAATCTTGTCCATTTTTCTAAGGCTTCGAACTTTTTTCTAAAAGCTCTAAAATTATTCTAATAAAAAAACTATTCAAAATAAATTTTATTTAATTTCATAAGGAAAAAATTTTAAAAGCTTCAAGAATCTTCAAACGCTTTTATCCTAATTTTCAAACTTTTCATTTTATCCTTTTAGTTTTAAATTTTATTTCAATAAATCTTTACATTTTTCTTACAGCGTTTAATATTTTTCTTAAAAACTTTAAGCTTTTTCAAAATGCTTTCTATTTTTTAAAGCTTTAAATTTTTCAAAAAGCTCTAAACTTTTTGTAAAAGCTTTAAAATTTTCTTTAAATATTTTAACTTTTTATGAAAGCTTTCAAATTCTTAAAACTTAAGCATTTCTTTAAAATATGTCTAAAAGCTTTAGAATATTTCTTAAAGCTTTAGACCTTTTTTATAAAACTTTAAACTTTTTCATACATTTTTGTTTAAATAAAATTTCTTGAAGACTGCAAGAACTTTTTGGAAAGCTTTTAACTGTTTTAAAAAGCTCTAAAATTCTTTCAAAAGCTTTAAGATTTTTTTTTTTTTTTTATTCATTTAATATTTTTTTTTATATTTTTCTACTTACAATTTTATAATTGCCATTTTCATCATCATATCCTGAATTGGTTGTGGATGCTGATACTTTGTTGGAATAATTCTTATTGGCATTTTGTCCAAAATACCAGATTTCCTTATAAACTCTAAGTTCTTCAAATTCCATATCAGTCAAATAGTTGCTGTACTTTTTTACCAGCTCTGCAAAAAAAAATTTCAACAGAAAATAAAAAACATAAATAAAATATAACAAAAATTAATTATCACTTAAAAAGCTCCTATATTTGTATAGCCTACTTTTGTGTGGTCTATCATAAGTATGCTTTACTTTTTTGTTGCTGCCTCTCTAATGTCATTTAACAAATAGTTTTTTGTATTTATTTTTCGTAGCATATTTATTTTATTTGCTGGCGAAATAAATTTGCCTAATTAATACTTGACATTTTGTTTAAAAGCATTCACATTTTTTTCTACTATTTAAAAAGCACTAAAGCTCTAAAGTGCTACAGGCAGGTATATTTGTTTTAATAATGAAATAGTGAAAAAAAAGCTAACACAACCTTGACCTTATTTCTCGGAAAGGGGAAAAATGTTTAAAGAAAAAACGTCCTTACAATTAAATTAAAACTGAAACTCTATAGCAGCATAAAAATGAGAGAAAAATACTAAAGCATAATTTTAGCCTTTTCATAAATTAAAACATATTAAAAAAACTAAAGCCTATTTTTAGGCTTAAAAAAAACAAATAATATTAATTTAATTCCCCCACAAAAAAACCCCTCTCACCTGATGGCGTCATTGGTGTTATACATTTCATTTCTTCTCTAGCTGAATTGCCACTACCCGTACTACTGTTCGACTTAGTCGATGAGCCTCTCTCACCGCTCGATGAATTGCCATGCGATGAAACAGTGTTGGAGGATACTGGTGATCCTAAATTATTATTACTAATGCTATTCATATTATTGGCATTCGATGGACTGCGATTATGTTGTTGATTTGTATTAGTATTAGTGGTGGTTTGTTGTTGTTGCTGCTGTTGCTGTTGCTGCTGCAACTGTTGTTGTGCTGCTGTTGATGATGATGTTGATGAACCAGCATGATGATGGCTATTCGAATGATGATGATTACGTGAAGAGCCACGAGTACTGCCAACATTACAAAGTGAGGGTAGATCGAGGCGTGGATTTGAGAGACGGGTATCACGATCGCGACGACATTTGTCGTTGTCGATCGGAACCTAAAAACGTAAAGAAAGATAAAGAAAAACATAAATTGTAATATATCTTAAGGATAATGATTTTTTATTTCACTTACCGGCATTTCACATCGATCCAACATTTTGCTTTTTGTTTTCTTAATTTTCTTTTGAAATTTCCAGTTTTATTTTGCTGGTTATTTTAATATTGTTTTTTGAAAAGTTTATTTTAAATTTTTATCAAAATTTAATTATGCTATTGAAAAGTTACCGGACCCGCGTACATTGGTGTTGTGTTTGCTACAAGTGCGTATTGCTAAAAAGAAAGAAGAGAAATAAGAAATCAAAAAGTTAATTAAAGTTTTGACAAAATCAATAAAAAAAATAATTAAATGATTAATTTTTCACTAAGAAGCTTTAAGTTTTAAATCTTTTCACATTTAGAAAAGCTTTAATGCTTTTTTCCTAAAACTGTAAGAGTCGCAAATGTCTTTACATGTTTTAATATTTCTGAAATGTATACATTTTTAGAAAAGCTTTTGAAAATCGAAAGCTTGAAAAAGTTTAAATTTTTTTTTTTAATTTTTCTTAAAAAATCTTACGCTTTCTAAAAGTTCCAAGATTTTGTAAAATTTCTGAGTTGCATTAAAATTAGCTTTTTATAAAGCTATTTGTTTATAAAATTTCATTTAAAAATAAAATTCTAAATATTTTAGAAATTGTTATGAAAGCTCCTCAAAAAATTTAAGACCTCTTTTAAAAGTTGTTAACATTCTTAAAGCTTTTTATTTTGTATCTTTTAATTTAAGTTGTCATATTTTTTAAAAAGCTTTAGTATTTTTTAAAGCTCTAGAATTTTATAAAAAATTCTTAAATAATATTTTTTCAGAATCTTTTAACAGGCTACATAAAAGTCATAAACGTTTGAACTTTTGCAGAAGCTTTTTGGTTTCCAATAACATTAAATGTTTATTAATGATATAAGATTTTCAAAGCTTTTAAACTTTGTAACTTAAAGATTCGGCATAATCTCCTCTTAGGTTTTCAAAAATTTAAAGCTTTTACTTCCTAAAATTACCATATTTTTTAAAGCTCAAAAAGCCGCAATATGATCCATAATATCGTAAAAGTTTGAATCTTCATAAAAGCATTCAAGTTTTAAATAATTAAAGTTACTTTTTTTTAAAGCTACAAAAGCTTCAAGCTATTATGGTAGAGCCTTCATAAAGTTTTTAAACTTTAAAATAGCTTTTAGCCTTAAAAAAATGTAAGATTTTACTTCTTAAATTTAACATGTTTTGAAAGCCCCGAAAATGTTAAGATCATCCATAATTTCATACAATTTGTAAGCTTTGCTCAAACTTTTAAAGTTTATATTTTTTAAAGCTTCAAAAGTTTTAAGCTTTACATTATGAAATATTGTACTTTTTGCATAAATTTTCAGATTTATAAAAATTTAAAGCTTTCACAGAAGTTTCTAAGATTATCAAAGCTTTAAATTTGCAAAAGATCAAAGCTCTTCTTTTATTTTATTTATTTATTTATTTATTATAATTTTCAAATTCATGTAAAGTTTTAAGTTTTTTGGGTTGTTGAACTTCAATAACTTTTTCAACGTAAGAGTTTTTATAAAAACCCGCAAATTTTTTAAAATTGTAAAAATTTGTTAAAAGCTCTTATACGTTCTGAGAAATTTGTAAGCATTTTTATAAGTTTCTCTAACTGTTTAAGGACCTTCTAACTTAAAAATTTTTTAAAACCTAAAGCTTTTAATTAAAACAATTTTAATATTCAAATGCTTTGAATTATCAATTGTAAGCTCTATATTTTATTGTGAGCTTTTAATGAACTTTTAAATACTATTATATTATTAGATTTAAGTTCAAGGTAATTTCTTCTTCTTACTTTAAAATGGCAAATTTTCTAATTTTTAAAGCAGTAAGAAAGTTTTAGAAAAGTTTGAATATTAAAAAAAAAAAAAGCTTTTAAAATTAATTTTAGTTAAGTCATGGGTTACTTTTTAATAAAATTTAAAAATATTTTTTTTTTTTTAATTTTCTTTTTAAGCTTTCTTTACTAACATTTTTAATATCTTTACTTATTTTCCTTGTATTACAAATACTACATAAGTAAGTTGTTTCATTTAATTATAATTTATTATTATTTTTTTCTTAACCAAAACCTGCTGACATTCATGTCACTCTTTTTAAACAAAAGTGAAAATCATATTTATTAATTAATAAAACCAAAAGTGCATTTAAAAGCATAATATGTAATTTACACTTCAGACCCTCATTTTTTTTTAATTTAAAAAAAGCTGCACAATAGCCAACAGAAAAACTGGTAAACTTGATGAAAAATTTCTTTTTTATTTCTTCTTCGTTTTAAATGACAGGCTTCAAAAGGAAATTAAATAAATAGCCGTAATATTATTATTATTTTTTTTTAATAACAATGTAGCAAAACTTTAAGTTTATGTTACATAATTGTAAAGAAACCAAACTTTTCTTGTTCATCATCCTCCAAATATCAACAAACTTTGATAATTAAGTTTTAGTGTGCAGTTTCTTAAACTTAAAAAGGTCATCTGGAAAAAAAAACTTTCGCTTTTTGCAAAATTGAAATAAATAAAAAATAACCTGTCAAAATTTATTATTGTAACAACAAAAATATATACAAAATACATTTAGGATGTTGTAACAGGCAGTAGCCAAAAAAAAAATAGTAAAAATAAATCAAGCTTAGAAGGCTTTAAGTTATAAATACTACTATAGCTTTAACTGGTTAAAGACCTTTTGTTTTCATAGTATAATTTTGCTAATAAAGCTGCTAATAATTTAACGTCAAATGTCAAAAGTTTTTATTTCTAAAAAAAAATAACAACTAAACTTAACAGAAATAAAAGCAAAAGAAAAAATACAAAAAAAAAAATCCTCCAAAATTCAACCATGACTTTAAGTAACGTTTTGCCAGCACTAATCACTATCTAACAGTGAGACAGGGAGACAGACATACAGACAGACAATCAAAGTAACTAAGTAAATAGCTAAAAAATAAATCTATTTGAATTTCAATTGTTTATAGCAAACAACAAAGACTAAATAAAACAACAGAATTTAGTTTATTTTATTTTTTTATGGAAAACCACTTGTAAATTTAATAAACGTCACGTAGTTAGTCGTCTGTCTGTCTTTCTATTTATCTATTACTAACTGTATTGGTTTTGACTTTTAGATTTGGTGGTTTGTGTGAAAAATAAAACGCAACATTTATATAAAAATTTAAAAGTAAATTGTTTAGGGCCAAACAAACCCCTTTTAAACCAAATTTTACTTCTTTTTTAATATTAAAAAAATAAAAAATAAAAATAAATTAATTTAAGGGTTGTTATTAAAATGGTAGCTACCTATACAACAGTTTTAAAATTTTATAAATTATGAGACCCATAAATTTTGCTTTTTGAATTTTGAAACCATAAAACTGAAAAAAGAGCATTAATTTCTTATAATATTAGCAAAAAAAGGGGTTAATTTATATACATATGAGGGTTATATAAACAATATTGTTTTCTCTTGTCTCTTTAAACTATTTTTTTAAAGCTCTCTTAATATAATACACAAAAAAACTTTTTCCTGAAAAGGCTTTTAATTCTACAAAAAAGTTTTTTAAACAGAAATCGCTAAAAGAGCTTTTTAACTAGAACTAGAAATAATTGCAACTAAAAATATTTTTGAAAATTTATAATAATGCTTATACTTAAAAATTTAAATAAGTTTTTTTTTTTTTCAAAAAAGCTTTGTTAGTAAAAAGCTTTTTACTAAAATATGTTTAAAATCTGTTTCTTCAAATGCTTTAAAATAGCAGTAAAAGCCTTTTTAACTTAAAATGCTGTTTTCTTTCTTCAGAAAAATTAATATCATATAAAAAACTACAAACTTTTGATTAAAAAGCTTTTAAGAATTAAAAAAAAAATTAAAAGCTATTTTAATACAAAGTCTTAAAAATTATTTTCCACTTTTCCTCAAAAAGACAAAAATTTTAAAAAACAACTTTTACGTTAAAATAAATTTCTTAAATAAAAAGCTTTTTTAAGAAAAAAGTAATTCATAAAAAAAAACTACAAAATAAAAATAAAAAAATTAAAATTTAATGTCCAAACAATTTTTCATAAAATCTTCACAAAGCTTTTTCAAAAGGATTTTAAGACAAAATTTTCAAAAACACTTCAGTAAGCTTTTTTTATAAAACTGTTAAGTTCGTTCATAAAAAGTTTCAAAAATCTTTTTTCATCACAAGTTTCAATAAGCTTTTTGTAAAACAAATTTCAATAAAATGTTTTTTGTAGAAGCTTTTTTCACCAAAATGATTTACAACAAATGGATTTTCCCCAAAAAGGACTTTTTTTAATTTTTCAGAAAAAATGTATTTTAGTTAAAAACTTAAAAATTATAAAAATTTTAATTCATGCCTCAAAAAGCTGTTTTAATGAGAGGACTAAATTTTTATCCAAATTATTCTTTTTAATTTTTCAGAAGAAAAGTATTTTAGTTAAAAACTTAAAAATTAAAAAAAGTTTTAATTCATGCTTCAAAAAGCGGTTTTAATGGGAGGACTATAAATAAAGCTTATTACGAAAAAGTTTTCAAAGCACTTCAGTGGGCTTTCAATAAGCTCTTTTGTTTAATAAGTCAATAAAAAAGCTTCTATAAAGCTTTTTTTAACAAAATGAGCTTTTTTACACAAATTATTTTTTTTCACTTTTTTTCAAAGCACTTCAGTGGGCTTTCAATAAGCTCTTTTGCTTAATAAGTCAATAAAAAAGCTTCTATAAAGCTTTTTTTGACAAAATGAGCTTTTTTACACAAATTAATTTTTTTCACTTTTTTTTTCTACAAAAAACTTTTTTAATTTTTCAGAAAAAAATAATTGTAAGAAATTAAAATTTTTTTATTCAAAAGGTTTAAAAAGCTCCTAATAAAATTCTTAAAAAGTTTTTATATCAATTCTTCGAAAAGCCGTTTCAATGACAGGACTAGAAAATCTTTCAAAAGCTTTTTTCAAATTTCTAATAAAAAGATTTCTATAAGCTTTTTTCATAAAAGGTTTCAATATTTTTTGTTAAGCTTTTCTATACCAAAATTATCGAAAAATATTTTTACTCAAAATAATTTTTTTCTGTGAAAAGCTATTTTAATTTTTTAAGAAAAAAATATATTTCTTTTAAAAAATATCTTAATTAATTCTTCAAAAAGCTATTTTAATGACAAGACTAAAAAATTTTTCCAAAACGTAGATTGACAAAAAAAAAATCAGACAAAGTTTAAAAATATTTTGTATTAAATTTTGAAAAAGTTTCTTTCTCAAAATTTAATTTAAAAGCTTTTTCAATTTATTTTTATTTTTTATTATTTTTTTGAAATTGTTTAATAAGAAATCTTTTGAAAGATTTTTTAAATCTATATTTTTGGAAGAATTAATAAAATTTTTGTGAAAAGCTTATTTCTCAGAAAGCTTTTAAAAATATTGTTTTTTTTAAGTATTAAGAATCATTTTTCTTTAAAAACAAAAAAAAAAACATTTAACAATTTTTTATAATTCTTTTATATTTTTAAAGAAAGATTTTTCGAAGATTTCACAGTTTTTTTAATGAAAATATTCTAAAGCTTTAGAGGCAAAAAGCTGAAACTGAAATTATAATTTTTAAATAAAAAATTTTTCTTAAAATTTTTGAAAAAATTAAAAAAAATATATATTTGAATTTATTTTCCTTTTTCATAAAAAGCTTCAAAATATTCCTTAAAATCCTTTTTACAAAAATTCTTACAAACTTTGCTTTTTTACTATTAATAGCTTTTTGCCAAAAGTTTTATTTTTAATATCTTTATTTTATTATTTACAATTCATTTAATAAATTAATTTCTTTAAGTGTAAATGTGTGCTTGTACTAATATTTAAATAGCAACTATTTAAAGTTGTTAATAACTTCCGTTTTGGAATGAAGAAAAAAACAACTACAACAAAATTTGAAAAAAACATTTAAATAAACATTTCAAGTGTAACGACACTAGAAAACGCAACACAAAAACACACGCACGTATTCAAACTTACAACATTTTAGAGCAACCAAATGGGGTGTGCAACTAGAAGAGGCATATAGACATATTTTTGTAAAAGCTAAAACTAGCAAAAGCCAAAGAGTGAGTGGTAAACAGAAAGAAAAAAAACAGTTAAATATAATAAACACACATACAGACAAATAACAACAAATTAAACAAGTGTTTATTTAACAAAAAAGAGTTAGAAAGTCAATTATCAAATGAAAGAAATAAAACCAAAAACAGAAAAAAAAAGAATAAAATAAAATTAAGTTTTGTACCTGTTAAATTCAAACAATTGAGGTAAAGTGTTTATGCTGCTAAGGAATTGAAAAAAGCAAAGTTTAAATTAAAAAAAAAAAAATAAAAACAAAAACAAGAAAAATTGTTACACTAAAGAAAATTCTTTGCTTTAGACTACAAGATGTGTTTTACTTAATTAAGTTGGTCAATGGCTTTTAAAAGCTTTTAAGTAATTCTTATATACATATACATACATCACAATTGTTAATGTTTCTCCAACTGTTGGTTGATGCCTGATGTTATTGTTTTGTCATAGGTCGGTTGTTTCTTTATGTTAAATTACCAACCAGAGTTCATTTGATTTTACCCCCTTTTTCTAGTCAGTTTTCTCCTAAGTATTTGTTTTAATATTGAAGCTCTAAAAGTGTGTCGGCCGGGTAATTGTCGGCTATTAACATAACTTTTTTTTAATTTTCAAAAGCTTTTTTTTTTCTTTAATTTTCCCCAGTTTAATATTTTTGTTTATTTGTTTATTTTCTATTCATTTGTATTTTATTTGCTGTAAACACAAAAGGGAATTATGGTTTATTGGCTTTTTGTTTTGTTGTTGTTGTAGTTTGGTACTCGTAAGTGAATGAATTCTTGTTGTAGTTAGTACAAATGAAGTTTAGTTGTCATGTTGTTGCTATTGTTTTATTTTATTTACTTTTTTTTTTCTTTCTCTCCAAGTGTTATTTTTGTTGTTGGTTTTTATTTTTAATGTGCCAAGACTGGGAAGTTCTAATTGAAATAGAGTGAGAATTTGTTTTATTTTTAGACAAAAATAACACAAAACTAAAACAGAGTTAAAAAAAAGTACAAAAACAAAAAATAAACCCCAAACCGGAAATGTTTAATTTGTTAGAACTAACAAAACAATAGACAAACATACATACAAACAAACACACACACACATCATACTTCTATATAAATATGTATGTATAAATTAATATAGTATATAATTTGTTTATATTATAACGGTAAGTAGGTTAATTTGGGTCAATTCAAATATAAAGGGGTGAATGTATTAGAATTCAAATTAAATTACCTAGAATTGTGATGGATTTCTTTTTTTTTTCAGCTAATTTGAGAAAATTTTTTAAACTTTGAAAAAAAAAATCATAAAAAGCTAAGATTATACTAAAAAGCTTTATTAGCCTAGATTAAATTTAAGATTTATTAACAAACTGAATTTAGTTCAAAAATTGTTTGATTTTATAAAAAAAAACTTCAGGGTTTTATTTTTTACTTTTAAATAAAAATATTATCAAAAGCTTTTTAATAATATTGTTAAAAAATGAACTATTGATATATAAAAATGTAAAATTTTTTATTTGACTGAATACTAACTATTTTCAAAAAGCTCTAAAGAATTTAAGAAGAAAGAATAAAACTCTTTGCTGAAAACAAAGCAAAAGCTTTTAAAAATACAAAGCCTTAAAACGCTATGGAAATGCTGTAAAATAAAAACTTTAAATTACAATACTTTAAAAACTTCAAAATTAAAACCCTTAAAAGAAAAAAGTTTAAAAACAAACTCCCCCCCCCCCCAAAAAAAANNCCCCCCCCCCTAAAAAAAAAAAAGTAAATGCTTTAAAAAAGCTTTATAATAGGAAAAAATTAGAAAAGGCTTACAAAGGGAAGAAGCTTAGAATAGCTATAAAAATAAACATCTTAGAAAAATTTGAACATTAAAAAGCTTCGTTTGGAAAAGTCTAAAAAAAATTTAAATAAAAAAACTTTAAAGTAAAAAAAAACCTAAGAAAATAGAATTTAAACTAAAAAAGCTTAAAATAGGCTTTAAAATAAAAAGCATTCAAATTTAAAATCTTAAAAATCTTTAAATGAAAAAACTAAAAAGCCTTAAAAAACTTTAAAATCAAAATGCTTTAAAATAAAAAAGCTTTAACAAAAGCTCAAAAAACTTTAAAAAGCTTTTAAGACAAGCTTAGGAAATGGTTTAAAAAAGCTTATAAAAGGGTTTAAAACAAAAATGCTTAATAAGAAGAAATTTAAAAAAATAAAAAGCTTTAAAATAAAAAAGCTTTAAAGTAAATAAATCTTTAAAAAAGCTTTTGAATTAATATAACTCTAAAATAAGAACGTTTTGAAGTAAAAAAGCTAAGAAAAAGGCTTTAAAATACAAAAGCTTAAAGGAAGCTCTAATAAAAAAAGCTTCGAAAAAACTTTAAAATAAAATAAAATAAAATAGGAAAAGGATTAAAATAAAAAACGCTTAGTAAAATATCTAAAATAAAAAGCTTTAATATTTCAAATCATAGAAAAAATTTTAAAAGCTAAGAAAAACATTTAAAATTAACAAAAAATAATAATAAAAAAAACTGAAAAGGATAAAGTAAAAAAACTAAGGATTTCTTAAAATAAAAAAGTTTTGAAAATATTCGAAAAAGCATTCAAATAAAAAGCTTAGAAAAGCCTTGAAAATAAAAAAGCTAAAATTAAGAGAAAAGTAAATAAAAAAATAAAAATTATAACAAAATCTTTAAAAAACGTATAATAAATAAAGCTTTTTTTAAATAGCTTTTTAATGTATTGTTAAACAACTTATTATTATTTCTTTTGAAATAACATTTTAATCAATAATATTTTGAAATAACTTTTTCAATAAATTTCTTTTCTTTCAATTTGGTTTTGAAACAAAAAGCTTTATTTTACATGAGGTCTTTCTAAAACATTTGCTCAGAATATTTTCTTAAATACCAAGTATAGATGATTTAAATTGAACAAAAAAATGTTTTTGATTTTTAAAGAAAATAAACTTTATGAAAAAAAGCTTTAAAAAGCTATGATTTGATTTTTTTTTATTATTTTTAATAAAAAAGTTTAGAAAATCCTATTAAATAGAAACATAATAAAATTTCCGAGGGCCAAACAACTTTTTTAAACTAAAAGTTATCAGAATTTCTTCTTGAATACTAAACTTTTCGAACGAACTCTTTATCACGTCCAAAATTATAATTTTTTTTTAAAAGCTTTCAAGAAATTTATTCAAAAAAAAATAAACGAGCCTTTTTTTAAACTAGAAAAAATATGTTAATTTTTTTAATATAATTATTATTATTATTATTTTAATAAAAAGATTTTTTAAACAAAAAGCTCTAAGTCTTTTTTGAGATTTCTTTAAGAAAATTAGCTTTTTGTTAAGATCAACAAAAAGTATTTCAAGTAATTATAATGAAAAGCTTTCAAAAAACTTTTTAATTAAAAATTATTAAATCATTTAGTAAGCTTTATTTAATAATTTATGTAGAGCTTTTTCTTAACATGTCTTTTTATCTTCATCTAATTTTTAAAATTGATGTTGTTGCTTTAAACAACATATAAAATCTTTTTTTTAAATGTATATAAACTTTGCCACTCCTGGATTATATTCGTGCTGCTCTCAATTACCCACAACAACAGCAAGCAACGAACTTTAAATGTTTTAAACCTGATGGCTGGCGCCTGTATATGTGTTAATTAAACATTGAGATAATGAATATTAAAGTAACTTTATATTAAAAAAAAAATTACACATTACAAGAGAGAAGAGAAATTATACACAACGTACAACAAAAGAAACAATTTTAATCATTCTTGAAATATTACCTAAAGTAAGTGGCAGTAGTAATGCAACAAAAGACACTAACGAGCCAGCCAACAAACATAAACATGCAACAAACGATATTTGTAAGTTTATTTTGCAAAAAAAAGAAAAAAACAATCCAATGAAGCGGACTGGACAGGCAAACCCAGTCAGTTAATATGTAGTAAAAAACTATGCTGGCTACCAACAAAGGCAAACACGGATCAATAGAGTGGTTGCATAAAATCAGGGGGAAGAGAAGAGGTTGGTGAGGAAAGTTTGAAATCATATGGTAGAGGATAAAATTGTTTACTTTAGATGTGTTTTTCTTTTATTTTATTTTTTATTTTATTTTTTCCACAATAAGAGTAACAAACTAGTTTTACAGGCTTTTTGTGGTTAAAGAAAGAAAACTCCAACAACATTAACAGTCAGTAAAAAAATAAAAAAACCTGGTCAATGGTCAGTAAATTTTAAAAGTTTATTGTACTCATAGTGTTTATACTGTGGTACTTTTAAAACTCGTATTGGTAATGGTAGTGGTGAGTAATAATAACAACAACAACTTTTTTTTTCAAAAATATTTATTTATACACACACATACACACACATACATATAACAATAAATGTGCAACATTGTTGCTATATACATATACATTTTTTATTAAATAATTGTTATTAATAGTTTTTGTTATTATTGCATCTTTCGCATATGTTGCAACAATCATAATGTGGAAAGAAAAGGATACACCATTTAATAACCGGAAATTATAGAGAAATTTACTATTACATGTGTTTTTTGTAGTTTGGGGCACAAAAAATGTCTATAACCTGTTTTATTGTCGATATTAAAAGTTTGTTTTTAATTCAATTTATTTGAAAAATAAATAAATAATTTGAAAAATTTATAGACTTGTTTAGGAAAGAAAATTGATGAAATTGTAGAAAATTGCAAAGAAAAAATAAATATATTTGTTTTTATTGTTTCGAATGCCAGTAAATAAGTATTTTTATGCTTTTTCAAGTAAACACACATGATCGAATGCAATTCATTTTATTTACACAATTATCGATGAAGCGTCTTCATCGAAATATAACTACACTTAAAGAAAATAATATAAAATATTTATATTAAACAAAAGCTTTCACCGTTTTAAAACAATATAAATCAGAAGAAATAAAATAGAACATATATATGTTTAAGTGACTAAAAAGTTTAAATCTTCAAAAAGTTTTTTAAGTATTGTACAACTGTATTAAGAATCTTATACATAGAGCTTTAGGGCTTTTTTCCAAATTTTTTTATATAAAAACTTTTTACATGTAAAAAAAGCGATTGTAAAGCCTTTCAAAACACTAAAACAATTTTTAAAATTGTAGTTAACGGTTAATAAAAAAGCTTTTGGATTTTTTTAATGAGTTTTTTTATAAAGGATTTTTATTTAAGCTTTTTCCTAAAGCTATCTGTCTTTTAATGTGTTATTATTAATTAAAAAAAGATTTTTTCTAAAAGCTTGAGAAAGTTTATATTTTAAAATTGAGAAACTAATTTTCTTGAAAAGCTTTAATATGTTTTGTTAACATTTTACATAAGGAATTTTTTCTTTAATGGCTTCAAAAAGCTTCTTTTTATTAAAAATTATTAAAGAGTTTTTCTTAAAACGACCTTATAATTGTTTTCTTAAAAAGTCTTTAAAATCGTTTTTGTAAAACACTTTACATAATTTAAAAAAGATTTAAAATATATTTTAAGTTTACAAGAAGTTCCATCTTTGAAAGCTTTCAAACAAATATTTCTTAAAAAACTTTAAAAAGCTTCAAGATTTTTTATTAAGTTTTTCTTATAAAAGTGTCATAAAACTCTATCTTTAAAAGCTTTTATATTTTTTTTTAATTCATATAGCTCTTTTTTAAAAGCTTTCAAAAATCTCTTTCTTTAAAAGTTAGCCAAAAGTTCTGTTTTACTTTAAAAGCTTCCAAAAAATTGTTTTTAGAAAACTTTCAAAACTATTTTTTAAGCCTTTTGGAAAACTTTTTTTTTAGAGGCATTATAAAGATGGAATACCTTTATGAAAATATTCTTAATATTCTATATTAATAGCTTGAAAAAATTCTTTGTTTTAAAACGTTCATAAAGCTCTTTTATTAAAAATTTACTAAAAATCCCTTTCTGTAAAAGCTTTCAAAAAGCTCCTTCTTTAAAAGCTTTGAAAATGCTATTTTTAAAGGCAGCTTTAAACAGCTCCTACTTTTAAAGCATCCCAAAAAGCTTTCTTTGAGCTTTCTTTATTTAACGGCCCAATATTTAAAAACTTTTAAATATCTTTTTCTTTAAAAATTTTTAAAAAGCTATTTCCTTAAAAGCTTTTAAATATATTTCTTTGATAGCTTTAAGAAACTTTTATTTATTTATTAATTTTTTTAATTTAAAAAAAAAAAAAATAAAAAACTTTTCCATTTTAAAGCGTTATAAAGATAAAAAGCCATTGCGAAGCTCTGAAATTCGGAAATAATTCAGATAAAATGCTTCAAAAGTCTTGAAAATGTTTGAAAAGCTTTTTTTCTTCAAAAAATTTAAAAATAAATAAATAATTTCTAAAGTTGTTAAGAGATTTGAAAAAAGCTTTATATAAAAATTATTACCCTTAAGCTTTCTCTTAAAAAACAAAAAAAAAAGTTTTTGCTTAAGAAAACTTTAAATGCTTTTTGTTAAACAAGTTTCAAAGGATGTGTTATTTTTTAGTTTAAAAAAAAAATTATTTAAAACTAAAAAATATTTTTCTATAAAAGCTAATAAAAGCTTAAATGTTATAATATGTTTCAACTGTTAAAAAAAACTCATAAAATTGTTTGTCTTAAAAAAGCGCTGTATCTTTAAAAGCTTAAAAAATCTTTTTCTGAGAAAGCTTAGAAAATCTTCATTGCTAAAACCTATAGAAAACTTAAAGCAAACGTTCGTTTTTAATCAAAAGAAGTTTGTAATCACATTTTATTAAAACTCTGCAAAGTTTTATAGCAAGACTTTTTCAGAAAATACTTTGAACTACAATTTAAATACGAATCTCTTTCTCCGAGTGTAATTTTCCTATTGAAATATTAAAATCAAATTGCATACCACACACA
>MINK01172812.1:0-12694 GCA_001735545.1 Phormia regina
TTACATAAATTGGCGCCCAACGTGGGGCCCGAAGAGTTTAGAAAAATGTTGATAACGATTTTTAGTAAATACATGTAGTTTGCATGCTTCCTTTATATCATTTTTATAATAAAAATATCTAAACCTTTAGCTCCATTTTTTTTATAATTTAAATTTCAAGTTTTAAAGAAAGTCAAAAGTATTAGTATTCAAAATTTTCTATAAGTCAAATATTTTTTAGTTCTTTTTCGGATCTTCAACAACTTGGCATAAGTAGACCGAATTGTTGACCA
Organism: Phormia regina; assembly: GCA_001735545.1. Lineage (NCBI taxonomy): Eukaryota > Metazoa > Arthropoda > Insecta > Diptera > Calliphoridae > Phormia > Phormia regina. Next base: position 273 of record MINK01172812.1, read on the forward strand.
AAAAGTAAACTAAGATTTTTTTTGTTTCTAGTAAATAGGGTTTACTTTTATTTTTTTCTTTCTGTAGATTATATAGGAACGTTTATTTTAAAAGTTGTTTGGTAAAGTATCGGTATTTAGTTGTATTTGGTTTTACATTAATCTGGCCGAAGGCAGTTTTATGTCCAATACAATTTAAATACTGAACCCCACACAAGTTTTTTTTTTCGCGTATCTTATAAAGTCTCCATAGCCATTTTTTTTATTTACGAATGAAAACTCTAAATTACACACTTACTTTCTCACAGAAAAACGGAAACTGTTTTGAATTGTTTTAAATATATATTTTTTGTAAAAAATATCTATATATCGGGGAAATATTATAAAAACAAATTATTCTTTAATATTTGTTTAATAAAAATTTCTCTATATTTAATTTCGTCTGAATAATCCAATTGATATTGAGATTCGTCGATTAGTTCGTCCGTCATCATTTTAGATTTCAGATTATATATACACATTTAAAAAAAATAAAATATATAGACGTCAAGGTTATAATGTCTTTGATGTACACCCCTCAGAAAGGACAGGAACAAGCACAATGTTCCTCAATTGATCCTCCTACAACTAACAATATTTGCGTAGTTTGTAAGGAAATTATTTCCGATACACAGGAGATTTTGGTTATAACTACGTGTAGTCATGAGTTCCATAGGCACTGTATTGAAAATGCGCTTTCTCAGTCGGCTGAATGTCCGCAATGTAAATGTGCCTGCGATTTAGCAGATCTCATAGTGAAACGTTTTGACACACATCTTCCAAAAAATAGCCCTAGACCCAAACCAGGTAACCCAGGTCGTGGTAAACCTAGAGGGGCATTGGCAAAAAAGCACCACACAAGAAATTATACAAAGAATTTAGGCCAAGATTTTTCTCAACAGTCTTCTTTAGATCTACATAGTTCTAATGTTGTAGTACAAACTGATGAGCAAATTTCCAGTCCACATATAGATCTACAATCTAACAGTGCAGGAAATTATACTGAAGAGTTGCCTAACAATAATCAGAATTTTATAAGTAGAATAGATTATTCGCAGATAAATAAAATTATTGAGAATACTGTCACTCGCTTATTGAGTAATTTGAATATTGCTTCCAATTACATTGACCAAACTAGAAATAATCAAACCAATGTAAGACCAACACAACCACCATTTGTTTCTTCAAACACACAGTATCTCCAAGCTCCACAATATAATCTACCTGAAACTGCTCGTGTTAATTTACCAAGAAATCAGTTTATTGACCCGAATTATAGTTTAAAGATAGACAAGATTACTGCAATAATCCAAAACTGGAATATTAAGTTTGATGGTTCCACCAATGGACTGTCAGTAGAGGAATTTTTGTATAGAGTTAGATCTCTCACCGCTGAAAATTTCAATGGAGATTTCGACATAATTTGTAAAAATTTACCAATGCTTCTTACCGGAAAAGCACGAGACTGGTACTGGAGGTACCACAAACAGGTGGAAAAAATTGAGTGGACCGAATTCTGCGCTGCGCTAAAGTACCAGTATAAAAGTTTTAAATCAAACTTTGATATACGTGAAGAGGTGCGAAATCGCAAAATGAAAGCCGGTGAAACATTTGAAGTTTTCTATGAAAACATATGTTCTCTTCTCGATAGGTTGGAAACTCCGATTCCTGAGACAGAACTTGTAGAAATTCTTAGTAGAAACTTACGTCCAGACATTAGGCACGAGTTGTTATACGTTCCAATATATTCTATAGCCCACTTGAGGAAATTAGTACAGATGAGGGAAAACCTTTTGGCTGATGATTATTTCCGTCGTCAGTCAGTAACAAAACCAGCTCAAACCCCAATACCAAGACGTGCTATAGCAGAAGTTGATTTTATTGACGAAAATCCCCATAATCCCACTAATAGCTATGAACTTTCCGTCGACGCAATTGGTCAAGGGCCCAAAATTTCCAAATGTTGGAATTGCGAAGAAATGGGCCACCATTGGGAGGATTGTGTCAAAGAAAGAATTGTGTTTTGCTATGGGTGCGGAGCTAAAAATATATATAAGCCGCAATGTCCCCGCTGTTCTATAAAAAAATTATCAATTTCAAAAAACTAATGAGTTTCCCGTTTAATTCCAATCAAAATTTACCAAATAAAAACCACTCTGACGTTCAAAATCCACCAATAAATCGAGTTATTTATCCTTATAAAACATATCACGAAAGATTAAATGAATATATTGCTGTTAGAAATAGGATATTCAATAGTGATTCATTGTCTGTTTGCCCCAGAAAAAATCCCAAACGTTCTACTCTACGTCTAAGACGATATTTTAAATCTCGAAAAATAATATCTAACTATGTTATATCTTCAATTATAAATAATGAAAAAGATAAGCGTTTCTATGCAAAAATAAAATTTCTAGAATTTGTCGAATATGGTCTCCTTGACACAGGTGCAAATGTGTCGTGTATTGGATCAAATTTGGCATCCAATAACTTCTCTAATTGTCCCGAATTTTATCCTATTAAAACAGCAGTTAAAACTGCAGATGGTAGAGTTCAAAAAACTATTGGTATATTAGAGGTTGATGTTTCGTTTAAGGACCAGGTTAAAAAATTAAAATTTTTGATAGTTCCGTCCATTACTCAACGTGTAATTTTAGGGTTAGACTTTTGGCAGACCTTCCAACTAGCGGCAGAAATTTTTGAATCTGCGATAGTGTCAAATGAGACCGTCTGTATGACCTTAGACAGTAACTTGTCCGAGTTGTCCGCTTGTCAAAGACCGTCCGATGTTTTGTCCGAGTCCTTAGAAAAAACTTCGCAGCCAGGCGAATTTCAGTATCCCCTAACCTTCTCACAGCGTCAGCACTTAAATGTTATAATAAATCTATTTCCTAACTTTGAACATCAAGGTCTAGGAAGAACCACTTTAATAAAACATGAAATTGATGTTGGGGATACAAAACCCATCAAGCAGAGATTTTATCCCGTTTCTCCAGCGGTGGAAAAATTAATGTATAAGGAAATAGACAGAATGCTAGAATTAGGGGTTGTAGAGGAATCCACCTCTGCATGGAGTTCGCCTATGCGCTTGGTGGTTAAACCTAATAAAATCAGACTGTGCCTGGACGCAAGAAAGTTGAACGAAGTGACCAAAAAAGACGCGTACCCGTTGCCCAATATCGAAGGGATTTTCTCCAGATTGCCAAAAGCTAATCTTATATCGAAATTGGACTTAAAAGACGCATATTGGCAGATCGGCCTAGCCGAGGAATCCAAGGCTTTGACAGCATTCACAGTACCAGGGCGACCACTGTACCAGTTTGTTGTCATGCCTTTTGGACTTTGCACAGCTCCCCAAACAATGTGCCGTCTCATGGACCAGCTTATTCCCCCAGATCTCCGTCATTGCGTCTTTGGTTATCTCGATGACCTAATTATTGTATCCGAGGATTTTCAATCTCATTTGGCTACACTTGTTAGGATAGCGGAACAATTTCGAAGGGCCAATCTCACTTTAAATATTTCTAAAAGTGCTTTTTGTGTAACTCAGGTAAAATACCTAGGATTTGTCATAGGACATGGAGGAATCCAAACAGACTCAGAGAAAGTTGAGGCAATCTTAAAATGGCCAACGCCAAAGAATCTGAAACAAGTTCGCGGGTTCCTAGGTATTGCAGGATGGTATCGCAGATTTATCAAAAATTTTTCTACTCAAGTTTTCCCTATAACCGAGGTCCTTTCGAAAAAGCGCAAGTTTCAATGGACGCCAGAAGCACAAAAAGCGTTTGAAAATATTAAGTCTTTGCTCACATCAACTCCAGTCCTATCAAATCCAGATTTTACCAAAAAATTCTACTTACACTGTGATGCCAGCGACTACGGGATCGGAGCAGTGTTGGTACAATTAGACGAAAATGGATCAGAAAAGCCAATCGCATACATGTCAAAGAAGTTAAACACCGCTCAGCGAAATTATAGCGTGACTGAGAGGGAGTGTCTTGCCGCTATCGAAGCTATCAAAAAGTTTCGCTGTTACTTAGAACTCCAGGAGTTTGAGGTCATTACGGACCATTCATCCCTGGTATGGCTCATGAAACAGCCAGATCTTTCAGGCAGATTGGCAAGATGGGTTTTTAAATTGCAGCCTTTCAACTTCACCGTGAACCACCGAAAGGGAAAAGATCACGTTGTTCCCGATGCCTTAAGTAGAGTTCATTGCCCAGAGATTGCAGACATACATATACTAGAACCGGAGATAGATCTAAATTCGCCACATTTTAAAGACCCTGATTATGAAGAACTGAAAAGAAGAGTATTAGATAATGCAGAGAAATATCCGGATATTAAGGTTGTCGACGATTTTGTTTATATTAGAACTAACCATTATACAGGAGATATGGACGAAGATCAAAAGTCATGGAAACTATGGGTACCATTGCAGCTAAGATTTGAAGTAATCAAAAAAGCACATGAGTCCATTACAATACATGGTGGGATGGCAAAAACACTGGACTTAATAAGGAGGAATTTCTATTGGCCAGGCATTGCTACAAATGTTAGGGATTTTGTTCGTGAGTGTCAGGTTTGTAAACAAACGAAAGCACCAAATTCAATATTAAAGCCAGAAATGGGTAATCCGACTATTCCCATAAGACCGTTCCAACGGTTGTATTTAGACCTACTAGGACCCTATCCTAGAAGTAAAAATGGTCATATAGGGCTTCTGATCATTCTAGACCATTTGTCAAAATTCCATTGGCTTTGTCCACTTCGAAAATTTACGTCCAAATCTATACAAAGTTTTCTTTTAAGTAACATTTTTCACTTGTATGGGGTTCCAGAGTTTATCATAACGGACAACGGATCGCAGTTTAAGTCCAACGAGTTTAAGGTCTTTCTTACAAAATTTGGAGTCTCTCATATCTTTACTGCGTTGTATTCCCCTCAGGCAAATGCGTCTGAACGTGTTAACCGTTCCCTGATAGCAGGAATTCGCACATTCCTAAAACACGATCATAGAGATTGGGACGAAAATATTAGCTCGATTAGTTGCTCATTAAGAAATACATATCATCAAAGTATTAAAGGCACTCCATACCATACCTTATTCGGTCTAGAGATGATAACGCACGGATCATCATATGAACTGTTAAGAAAACTAAATATATTAAACGAACCGATAAATCCACTTAATAAAGAAGATAGTTTAGCTTTGCTCAGAAAAAATATTAGAAAAAATATTAAAGATTCATACGAAATAAATAAACATAATTATAATTTAAGAACTAGGCCGATACAGTATAAAGTAGGACAGGAAGTTTTCCGCAGAAACTTTTCCCAAAGTAATTTTGCAAAAAATTATAATGCAAAACTAGCACCCATGTTCTTGAAGGCGAAAATTCGTGAAAAAACAGGAAATAATTGCTACATATTAGAAGATTCAGACGGAAAAATTATTGGAACTTTTCACGCAAAGGACATTCGCCCATAATAATCGTTTTTCTCCGTCTAATTTTGTTGTTTATAAACCAAAATTATCTGGTTTGTAATGAACGATTATGGAAAAAAATATACTTGGTTTCATTTTATTTCTTCAAAAATCGAAATATCTTCATCCCTTCTATAAAAATTAAAAAAATGTGAAAACTTTGAATGTTGTTTTAAATTCTAACAGAAATTTTTTATGTAGTTACTATTTCACCTCACGCTGTTGTAATTTTTCTAAAAAAAAAAACAAGTTAGCCACATTGATTCAAGCAACTTTGCGCTTGACGCAGTATAACGCAAGTCAACGCAACTAATTTTACGAATATTAACACGATTTGAAAGCGTGGTTTTCTGTAAAACGAGCTTTAGACATTCTTTTATAAATTGTCATTCAACGTGAAAAGATCTAATTCAGTGATCAACTTTAATAAAAAAAAAAACTCAAGGACTTTTAAGGACCTTATAATTTTTGTGTATATCTTAAGTAAAAAGAAAATTGAATAAAGGTAAATTTTAAACTATAATTACATAGGTAGCGTGTTAATAATTAATAAAATAAAACATTTTTTAATAGATCAGCGGGATTACATATTCCACCAATCCCGAAATTCGGCATAACCTAATTTCATTCTTAAATACTTGAAGTCTATACGGGAGACAAGTTGTTTGCGTATGTCAAGATATCTTTTTATAATTCTCATCAAAAAGGCTTAGTTGTCCGTATCACTAAAAACATTTTTCACATCCAAAGCTAATTTTTACAGTGGTGGAACTTTGCTTTTGCCACCACTGTGGCCGTTTTATTGCGTAGTGATACACAAAAGCTACGTCTAAAAATCATTTTAATCCATCTACCAGCAAAGCAACATCTAAATCCAAGAAGAAAATAAATAATTAAGAAATAGAAGACAAGCTATAAAAAGAACGTAAAAACTTCAGAAATATATTTAAAAATCATCCCGAGACGATAAAACACCAAACATTCATTCAATTCTTAGCCAACGTCTATAACCACCCAGGATTGAATCACCGAATACAAATTTCTAAAAGTTCGCGTAAGATTGTGCCAGGTTAAGTTTTTTTTTTTCCTATGATTTTATTTAAAGTCTTTCCTAAAAGTATAAAAATTTGTAATTGTAAAAAAAAAAAAAAACAAACAATAGTTAAGAATTAATACAAATTGAATAAATTTCTAAATAAAAACATCATTAACTTGATGAAATTTTTACATTTAAATTATAATAATCGCAGGCAGAATCATTAATTTTCATACCCTATAAATGGTAATAAAACTTTAAAAAGTGCATTACAAAATCTATAATTATAACAACCTATAAATACTAAAATATATAAAAATTATAAAGTGCCTAAAATCTGTTTAACTAAAATATCTTATATAGAGCCTATGAAAATTCTAAATCTAAGAAAAAAAAAAAAAAAACAAAGAAAACTTAACCTAAAGTACACATAAAATATCACAGTTAAATTAATTATTAATTAAGCATCTTTCTAAGTTAAGGTAATTTAATATTATTGGAATCATCATTATAAGCTAAGAATATGCAAAACAAAATTAAGATCTTCAACTAAACACCAAGGTATTTTATAAAACGCCAGCAAAAGCAGTTTGACGAGGCCTCTTCATTCGGCGGTTCCAGTTTTATATTGGTGAGTCCTTAAAAATTCTTAATATGTATAAAGATCCCCTATTATTTAAATAATTTGTTTTGCATATTGATCGTAAATTTAAATAATATCACACTGTTTTTCTAAAATAAAATAATCAATTTTGCTAATAATTCCTTGCTTGAGAAGGGATTACTGTTTAACTAAATAAATAAAAAAAAAAAAAAAACAAAAAAATAAAAGCAAAGAAGAACAAGAATCAAAACGCAATTTTTGGTTTTCTTACGCAATTTTGTTTTTTTGTGCACATTTGAATCATAAAATAAGAAAGATAAATAAGTAAAAACAAAAATCTATGTATAATTAAAAGTGCAATTGCAAAACAAAACAAATAAAACACACAAAACACCAAAAGCCAACTAATAAAAAAAAAAAAAGAAACAGAAAGAGTAATAAATGATTGTTTAAACAAGTAATGATCATTAACCACAATTAGTGATTATTAAAGTTGTAGATGATCATTTTACTCAAATATTTAAATTATTATCATTGATTATTTTATTTTAACAGTCGTGTCCATCTAAATGATAACAATGATGTCAAACTAAATTAATTATAACAAATTAAATTTTTATTATTTCTATAATTCTCATTAAGAATTTTAATATTCTTAGTTTTTCTTAGTATAAATTATGAAAACCTTCTAATAAATTTGTTAATATTATCTTAAGATTTTTTTTAAGAAAAGTTAGGATTTGTTTAGAATGTAAATTTTTTTTGAACTTATGTTAATAAATTGAATTGAAATTATGAATTGCTAAAGTCTTGAAATGTTTCCGTTAATGTGATTGAAAAGTAAGTGTGGAGTATTTAGGGATCTTAGTAAAAATTTCGCTAATAAGATCATTAGGAAGGGAGGGTTTTGAAGCGATTATCCCATACAACATCTGGGGATAAAAAATAAAAAAAAAACTTAGAGATTTCATTCTATTCGTTAAATATACTTATTTTATTCAATGATTGTTCGATCGGGTCAAATTGTCAACTTCTTGTGGAATCAATCTTAAGATTATTAGGGAGTCTATAATAAATTATTTATGTATAGAGTAGGCTATATGAGAGGCAATTTAAGAAGAGCAAGAACCCCCCCACCGACTGACCGCTAGTGGCAATCAATGGCTCCCCTCGTTCTCTTAAATTCTACTTGTAAATAATTACCTCATATAGGCGAGAATACTTGGTTGTTCTATTGTACATTACAAAGCTTAATCCTGTGAATCACTCGCATTTTATATAGAAAATTGATTTTGTATATTCAAGAATTTCTATTCAAAAACTAAAATCGCTTCTATAACTCGCTTAAATATTGGCGATATTTACGAGAAAAAATAAGCTTAATCTGTGGATCACTTTGACATTTTGTTATCAAAAATCGATATTTTTTTAATTTGAAAATTTACAATTCAAAATATATATAAAATATATTGTTTCGTACATTGCTAAAAAAGTGGTAAATTTTTTTTAATTGTGGTGAATTTCACCGTGGTGAGTTTCTCAGGTGTGGTAAGTTTCTCTGAGTGTGGTGAGTAAAATTGTATACACCCACTAACCGTTACTCGAATATATGCACGGCATTACCGACATATTGTTTTTCCGTAAGCACTGTCTTACCCTGTGGTTTTGGTTTCCACTGAAAGTGCGATTCGGTATGTAGTGAAAAATAGTACCCTATTTCGGAAATATAGGATTGAGTCTACAGCCGCAGCACAATGTTATTGCATGGTCCATCTATTGTCAAGTAGCTAAGACATTTGATAATTTTGTACTACAACTACTTGTAAAATGCAACACTGATTCTCAGTTTTATCTTTTGTTTTCTTTTGAACTCTTATTGACAGCTGATAATACAAGAAGAGAAAATATTAGAATGAAAGTAAAAACTAAAAGAAACAATAGAAAATTTTTTATTTGATGGAAAAAAAGTGCAGAAGATATTTGAAGGAATACGTAAATTAAATACGTTTGGTGAAATGGGAAAAAAATTCAAATAAATTAAATAATTAAAGAAATTACATACAACAAAACGCAAATAAATTGTTCTACAAAACAAAGCAACAATTTGTGAAAAAAACCGGAATACTAGAAAAAATACACTAATGAATTAATATAGAAAGAAAAAAACATAAAATTGAGTGTGTGTCAAATAAAACAAAATTTTTCTTTGACGGCCGAACGAACGAAAAAAATAATAAGAAAAAAATGTAAAAATAGAAAAAATCAAAAGCAAAGTGTAGAAAATTTTGTATTGTAATTTTGCAAAAGGAGTGAATTTTTTTAACGCGTCAAGTGAAGGAATTCAAAGAAGAATCAATCTTTTTCTGCAATTAGATAGATATTGTTTTTGTAAATTATACAAAGTTTAAGAATTTCCACACCCACTTGCCGAAAAATATAGGAAAAAACGTCCCAACAATAGAAGATTCCTTTGGTCATGTGTGAATATAATTTTTTTCTTTTCTCCTCCATCCAACCAACAACTATCGCCATCCAATAAACATCATCATCATTATAGAGGAGAAGATATTGTTTAAAATATACTTAGTGTGTGTGTTAGTTTGTTAGCAAGTGTGCGTTTGTGTGTTTGAGTGCGAAGTGTATGCGAAAATGTGCAATTTTTCCAATTTATTTATTATTTTTACCACGAAATAAATGTGTAAATTGTCAAAGTGGAAAAATTGTAAATATATATATAATTAAATTAAGTTATAAATTTATATAAAGGAAAGAAATTTTTAATTGAAATAATAAAATATACAAAAAAATAATAAAAACAACACAACCTCAAAGGAAAAAAAGCCAACTCCCTTTAAGAAAAAAATAAGAAAAAAAACGAAACGAAAGCCATACAAACAAAACAACTATAACGACCAACCAACAACAACAATAACTATACATTAGCCACTTGGATCTACATGCAAACATACTAATAATAGCAATAACAATAATAATAAAAACATCAAAATAGTTTCAAATAAAATAACAATAATAAAAACAAGTATTAAATAGCTAAAAAATATATAAAAATAAAATAGTGAAAACAAAAAAAAAAAAATAATAACAAAAACAACGTTGTCAATATTCATTAATTAATTAATTAAAAAGTTGCCGTAATGGCAACGCAACTTGATCCCAATGTCAAGGATGACCTAAAGACACAATTCGTAACGCGTGAGGGCACTTACCGATTACTCACACTATCCGAGTATTCACGGCCCAACCGTGTAGGCTATACCAACAATCAAAGTTCACCACAAGTACGTGTCTCCATCGTTACCCTACCCAATCCACCGGTTACGGGCAACTCCAATTCAGCCACAAACAATACATCAACATCGGCCAATGGCTCAAATGGTGCTGGTAGTAGTCACAGCCGTCCTCTAACTAATGGCAGTAATGGACAAAATTCCACCAATGGAGCAGGAGGTGATGGTGGCTACGATGTGCAATCTTCATCATCTCTAAATGGCCAACAATCACAATATGTGGTGCCCTCTTCGATGGATGCACGTTTGGGTGCTGGTATGTCCATGCATACAATGATGAATGGTTCTGGTGTTGGTGGCTTGGATCAAAATGGTTTATCGGCGAGTCAAGTATTAGGTGGCGATCGTATATGTTTTAATTTTGGAAGGGAATTATATGTGTATGCCTTTAGAGGTGTAAAAAAGGTAAGTAATATTTGGATTTTTTTTATATGAATAATAAATTGATTTCTTTAAGATTTTATAGGAAAATCATTAGAACTAATATGAACAGTGAAAGTTATTAAAATTGATGTACATAATGAGAGTTACTGTAGCATCTTCAATTTGCTTACATCACTTAATACCAGGGTACCCATAATATGCTCTATAAAATTGGTTTTAAGCGCATTAAATATGCAGTAAAATGTGAAATATATGCTCTTAAATGGAAAAAATATACACTTACAAAGGTTTTTTACAGTTTTTAAACCAATTAATATATTTTCATAAAATAATAAAAATATTTTTCTTGTAAAGTTTTATCAAATAGACTTACGATATTTTTGGAATTAAGATCGATATGCTTTCATTGAAAAATATATTTTGATTCTCATTATTAAAACAAAATAGCTGAGTGATCAAACAAATAGTACTCCTATTTAACATAAACTTTTCAGTACTCAGTCTACTTGAGATATATTGGGTCATAAATTACTATGTTAAAAACATTTTAAAAATGTGATTATATTTTAACATAATATAACTAATAGATTATATTTAATGTTTTCTGGATATTCTGAAAAACTAATATTGCATTTCGATTGCCATCCTCATTTTTATTACCTCTATTAGAATTTAGAAAAATCAGTTAATAGTCCTGTGAAGGACTGTATAATTTGTAAAAGAAATAAACATCAGGAGGCATATTCGAAAGTGATTGATTAGTGATTTTTTACAACCATAATATATAATATCGGAAATGTTCAAGAAAGAACATGAAATATCATAATCCCGAAAGAGGTAACATACATACTTATAAATTCTATGGGCAAACAGATGTTTTGATTCAAAACCCCCTTCAATTCGCATTATCTTTGATGTATTATAAATCATGGTAATTTTTAACAAAGTGGCGATTTATTTCCCTTATTTTCCAAATTTTTATAAATAGGTACTCGCTTAGTAAAACTATTACGTTTTCTTACTAACCAACTTCTATTTTTAGTATTTAAAACGGCGGTTTTCAAATGAGGTTCCGTATAATGATTATAATTTAATATAAAACATTTAAGAATCACATTCGATATGAAATTGCAAAAATATCACTTTTTCTTTAAATAAATATTAATTTTTATTCAAACTTGAAATTCGACGTATTTTCAGAAATACCTTACCAAATTTAAAGACACAAAGCAAGAGATAAGTCGGGGATCATACACACCCATTTTTCCTGCTGCAATTCTGAGTTGGTTGACAAGAAATATTACTGCTTATGAACCCACCCTAACAAAATAATATATAAATATATTCAATAAATCTTTGACAATTTGTTTTCCATTATATTTGAAATATGAATATTAAGATTTTATGGGCAACAATGAAAAGAAAACGTTCATAAATAAATTAATTCTTCAAACCAATTTATTAGTTTTATAGTACAAATATACATTGTACAATTTTAGAATTATTCTGTTTAAAATTATAATAAATTTTTAAATTTGTAGAACTAAAATTGAGCTACGTATGTCGAAAAAGTGTATTGAAATT